>QLTV01000965.1:5625513-5639605 GCA_003457575.1 Thermophis baileyi | reverse complement strand
AGTTTCAAGAAAAAAAAATACTGGGCAGTGGGGGGGGGGGAAAGCAGATATGAACTTGCAAGAATGATTAAACCTTGGAATTATTATTAATTTCTGTAGCAGTTACTTTCACATGAATGCTTTTATAATTCCAGTTTGCAGTTTAAATATTCTGAAATATTTATTGTTTAATAATCATTGTAATAAGTTCTTTGATTTCATTGAGACTGGTTCTATTAATTAGTTTAAGTACAAATTGTGCCCAGATGAGTAAACTATTGCCATTCTGTGAGAATTAAATTAATGCTATAAAGATTAGCATTGTTAGATAAACTTGTGGTATTAATGTTGAAAGCAAATAGCATATTGCCATACAAGTTTATTGTTACTAAACAGCAGTTGCTGCAGTTTGAATAGAAAATCTTCCATTCATAGTTGGATTGTTATTATTCCATTATATTTTGTGATAATGTGTAACTCAATGAAATTAACATGATGTTTGAGCCTAAGTAATATCTCTAGAGAACAAAAGGATTGTTCTGCAATTGGGAACAGTATTGTTTGGAGATTTTGTAGCAATGAAACATGGAATAAGGCCATAAAATTTTTAAACACACAGAATCACCTTTTCCCTCTGCAAATTACAGGTGCATATCCTGAGCTAAGAAAACGAATTGCTTCAAGTTAAAAACAAACCCCTAATTATTATTGCCGGAACATTATGTTGTGGCCTGTTGGCCACCGGCCCCTCCAGCAGCCGAATCAGAGGAGGAGGAGGAGGAGGCATGGGAGTTAGGGTCAGCATCAAGGCAACCTGAGAGCTCCAAGAGGGAAGAGGGAATGGAGCTGGCAGAGAGAGAGAGACAGAGGCAGAGTCTGGGCCGTCTGTCAGCCCGCAGATGGAGAGGCAGCAGTCCCCAGAAGAGAGGGGAGGGGGGGGGGAGAGGGAAGGGGGGTGGGAGAGAGAGAGAGAGAGAGAGAGAGAGAGAGAGAGAGAGAGAGAGAGAGAGAGAGAGAGAGGTGGAGCCTGGGCCGTCCGTCAGCCCTCAGATGGAGAGTCAACAGCCCCCAGGTCTGGAGGTGGCTGATGAGGAAGAGGAGGAACAGCTGGGTCCAGTGCCTAATGCACGGATGCGCAGAAGGCAGAGGAGAGGAGAGCAGTGGAAATCTATGGGCTGATCCTTGGGAAGGAAGAGCCACAGCTGCTAATGATGCCCCATCCTAGCTCTGGGGATAAAAGGCAGGGGGCAGAGATGAATAGATGTGGCAGACAACTATTCATCTCCCTGCCGGACAGACTTGTTAGCCTGCGGTGAGAGAGAAATTTTTTGCTGGGGCTGCCGGCGTTCCTAATAAAGGAATCATTGCTTCAACTACAGAAGGTTTGTCGTGTTTGGGGAGCTGGGTCAGAACACATTATTTATTATATAATGAATATAAATACAGGTAGTCCTCGACTTACGACCACAATTGAGCCCAAAAGTTCTGTTGATGTGAGACATTTGTTAAGTGAGTTTTGCCCCATTTTATGACCTTCCTTACCGCAGTTGTTAAGTGAATCACTGCAGTTGTTAAATTAATAACATAGTTGTTAAGTGAATCTGGCTTCCCCATTGACTTTGCTTGTCAGAAGGTCACAAAAGATGACCACATGATCCCGGGACACTGCAACCATCATAAATGTGAGTCAGTTGCCAAGCCCCTGAATTTTGATCAGTTGACCATAGGAATGCTGCAATGGTCGTAAGTCTGAAAAACGGTCATAAGTCACTTTTTTCAGTGCCATTGTAACTTTGAACGGTCATTAAACAAACCGTAGTAAGTCGAGGACTACCTGTATAGTGTAAACCTCATGCATTAAGAGATTTCAGACATTGCATGTGTTTTTTGGTTTGGTTTGACTTGGAGTTCAGTAAAGACAGAGCTTGGTATGTCATGGCCAGGAGTGTGTCATATTTGGAATATCATATTTTGGTGCTGTTCTGAGGTGTGATATAGTTATGCACTGTGCATGAAAGTCCAGCCCGCTACTTCTCTCCATTTCCCATATTAAATAGCAATAGCTGTCAGGCCTGGAAGCCATCTCGTGCGCAGAGGCCACAGCTCGTTCATTGTGAACTGCTTCGCTGCCGGGTGGGAAGGTGCATTCCCCACCCGTCCTCTGGCTGCTGGGGGTCTAGATTAGCTTCGGCGGTCTGCCCCGAATTTGCAATTATTGGCTCGATCGGGAGCCTTCGTCATCTGTAGCCAGAGGCTATTGAGGCAAGCAATTGGGGGGGATTCCCCGTGTTTTCACTGCCCCGTGCCTGGACCATCAAAGGGCTTGCCCTAGGTTGGCCCCATCGGCCGTTTTTTTCCATCAGCCCACCAAAACCAGACAACTGTCAGGCGGCCATTTTACCCTGTCGCCAGCCGGGGAAATTTTAAAATGGCGGATCCCGTGGCCTCAACCTCCAACCAGAAACCGCATGGCAAGCGGCAATACAAATTGGCCCATTCTGAGCCCAGAGCAGATTGCCAGCGGTCTCCCTCGCGATCCAGGGGATCCCATGAGCCCTCTAAAAGGTCCAGGGAGGCAGAAAGGGATGAACAGCGGAGGGACCGGGCCTTGCAGAAGCTCTGCGTGCAGGCTGACATGCAGGCCTCGGTTCTCCCAGCCTCGCAATGCGCCTCCAGTGACCCCTCCAGCCTTCAGCCTATTCTGGGTCCCTCAGGGGACCAATTGGCCCTCGACAATCAGGGCCTGGCCGTAATTAACCCATATATCTGGGAGTCAGCATGGTTCACCGATTCTGTCCCTCCGGCTCTCAGAGTGGTGCCCTTATATTCAGAGGCCTCCACTAGTGGCCAGGGGTCAGGGGTCAGAGGTCTCCATGGGTTCCGTTCCAGGCCTGTTTGACACAGCTAATCTGTAACTACTAATTGCAACTGCTGTTTAGAAAGGCCTGGTGGGCCTACAAGCTATGGGCAGAATTCCGTCACTTCAGGCCGACAGGCCCTTGACCAGTTTGCCGCAGGGCGACCGGGGCACAGCTTCCTTCAGGCGCCAGAGTCCAGACCGTTATTCGGACACATCCGATATTGAACGTCAGGACCATCTTCTGGAGGTTGAGGAGTAGGGGGACCTCGAATTGTCAGAGGATGAGGGTCTTATCTCCGGAGCAACCTATTTCATCGGGGCTGTTTCCTCCAGCTCTATTCAAATCCCTGCTCTTCAAGGCTCGTAACGCTGCTGGACTCGCGAATCCTTCTCCTGCTCCTGCGGGGAGTTCAACTACAACTCCGGACTCTTTATTTGCGGAATTATTTATTTATTTGCAGAAATGGAGGTCGTTCCAGCGCCTCAGCTGTTTTTAGACAATGTGCAACGTCAGTGGTCCGCTCCGGCATCTGATCCCATGCCTTCCGCCATGGATCACAAATATTTCAATGTGGCTCCAGAATTGGCATTCCTTCTGAACGTTCCATCCGTGGATGGCCCAGTGGCAGCTCTCCACTCCTCTAACACAATGCCGGGAGAGTCAGAAGACTTGTTGAAGCCTGAGGAGCGACGAACCGAACAGGCTCTCCTGAAGGCCCACCAGGCGGCCGCCTGGGCTGTCAGGGCTTCTTCCTCGGCTTCTTTCTTTGCCCGCACATCTCTTATTTGGCTCCGTCAGATTCAAGAATACATCCCATCATCTGACTTAAGGGCCCAGCAAGACCTCAACAAAGTCATTGCAGCCACCCAATTTTCGGCGGATGCCACTCTGCGTGCGTCTAGATTCGCCTCTAAGGCCATGGCCGCTTCTGTAGTGGCCAGGTGAATGCAGTGGCTCCGCCAATGGTCAGCAGACTCCCGCCACAAGTGGTGCTTGGTGTCAGCGCCTATCCGGGGCCAGCAGCTCTTTGGGGAGGCCCTGGACCCAATCCTGATAGAATCTCGAGATAGGAGAAAGGTCCTTCCTTCCTTCTCAAGGAAGGGTAACTTCCGCCCATCCCCTTATTCCCGGCGGCCCTTTCGGGCTCCTGACCAGGGTTCCAGCTTCTCCCGGCCCCAAGGTCAGTACGGATCTATACAGAACCAGCACTGTTTTTAGTCCCCAAGGCCTCGGGGTGATGGAGGGCTATCTTGGACCTGAAGTGTCTGAACCGATATATTACATACCACAGCTTCAAGATGCATTCCCTTCGGTCTATTCTGGGATGTGTCCGATGGGGAGACTTCCTAGCATCCTTGGACTTATCTGAGGCCTACCTGCACATTCCGATCCACCATCTCCATCGACAGTACCTCAGGTTCTGTTATGCGGGTAGGCACCTTCAGTATAGGGCCCTTCCCTTTGGCCTCTCATCAGCCCCTAGGGTGTTTACCAAGGTGCTAGCGGTCCTTGAGGCCCATGTCAGGTCCATTCCTGTGCGTGTCCAGTGTTACCTGGATGATATTTTGGTGCAGGCGACATCTAGGCACCTTGCGGTGCGTCATCTCCAGGTAACGATGATAACTCTACAACAGCACAGGTTTTCTGTCAATATGGACAAAAGCCACCTCTCTCCCTCTACTTCCTTGCTCCATCTAGGAGCCGTTATAGACTCCCTAGAGTGTAGGGTTTCCCTTTCCCAGGGAAAGCATTAAAGCATTAAAGAGATTGCTGCTCAAGTTCAAAGGGAACCTAGGGTTCCAATAGCCCTTCTGTCCACTCTCCTGGGGAAAATGATCTCAAGTATTGATATAACTCCATGGGCACGCCTACACTCTAGGGAGCTTCAGTGGTTCCTTTTGCCCTTCCAGAAAGCTGGCTGCAGTTCATCAACGTCCAAGATTCTGGTTCCTCCGGAGGTCCACCGCTCCCTTACCTGGTGGCTGTCCCCAGCAATAGCTCGGGGTGTCGTTTCCAAGAGCCACCCAGGACGGTGATAACAACGGACGCCAGCCTGTCCGGCTGGGGTGCCCACTCTCAAGGCCAAATGCTCTATGAACTGGCTAGAACTCCGAGCCATGTTCCTGGCCCTCAAGCATTTCCAACATCTGGTTTCCGGACAGCACATCCTTGTGCTTACAGACAACATGGTGGCCAAGGCCCACGTGAACCGGCGGGGGGGGACTTGATCAAAGACCTTGATGAGGGAGACAATGAAGCTGGGACTTTGGGCAGACCTTCTGTCGATCACGGCGGAACACATCTCCGGGGTCTCTAACACCCAAGCAGATTGGCTCAGCCGCACAACAGTGGACCATGCGGAGTGGTGGCTGCATCCTGCCATCTTTCATGATCTCACGAGCTACTTCGGTCATCCGATTGTCGACCTATTTGCGACCCCGGAGAACGCCCAGCTAACGAGATTTTTCTCTTGTTTCCCATCCCAGGGGACAGAGAGGGTCAATGCCCTTCGAGGACCCTAGCCACGGGGCCTCTTCTATGCCTTTCCCCCCCTACCCATCGTGCCCAAGGTCATCCAGAAGGCATTGGAGGAAAGAGCAGAGTTGATTCTCTTGGCTCCGCACTGACCTCGGCGGGCCTGGTTCGCCGACCTGAAGGCACTGTCGATAGCTCCTCCGTGGAGAATTCCACCGACACCGGACTCTTTCAACCAGGGGGCACTGGTACACCCGGATCCCCGGTGGTACCAGCTGACCACCTGACTGTTGAGCGGGACTCCCAAATGGACTATGATGCCAACGTCATCGCCACAATCCAGGCTTCCAGGAGGCCTTCCACTGATCGCATCTATTCAGTGATGTGGAAATCGTTCTGTGACTGGTGTGACTCGGAGGGCTGTTCACCATTACAGGTACAAATCCCTAAGATCCTAAAGTTCCTCCAGCGGGGTCTGGACATGGGCCTTTCCCCCAACACCCTTCGGGGACAGGTGGTGGCATTGTCGTCGGTCCTCTCCTGCCGCCGCTTCGAGTCCTTGGCACACTTTCCCACAGTACGGCGATTTCTAAAGGAGACGACAAATCTACGCCCACCGGTGGTCCACCGGTACCCGACCTGGGACCTACCTCTGGTATTACAGTCATTGATGGGGCCACCTTATGAACCACTGAGGTCCGCCGATCTCAGGTTATTGTCATACAAATTGGCTTTCTTACTAACGATTATGTTGGCTCGGCGGATAGCCGAGCTTTCGGCTCTTTCAATCCTCAAAGATTTGTGCGTGTTTCATTCTGACAGGGTCGTTCTTCGACTAGACCCATCGTTCATACCAAAGATTAATTCTTGGTTCCACAGGGCGCAGGAGCTGGTTCTCCTAAATTTTTGTCCACATCTGCGTCACCCGCGGGAGCGCCTATGGCACACTCTGGACGTTCGCAGGGCTATCCGTATTTATATCGACCGAACATCTACGATCCGCAAATCGGAGGCCCTCCTGGTGGGGTTTCTACCTTGTTCTCTGGGACTCAAGGTTTCGCCTTCCACCATCGGCAGATGGATACGAGCCACAATTGCGAAGGCATACGATCTTTCCGCTCAGACACCTCCAGATCACATCACAGCGCATTCCACGTGCAGCGCAGTGGCAGCAGCGGCTTGGGCTACCCAGGCATCCTTGGAGGAGGTGTGTCAAGCGGCTACCTGGGCGTCGCTGACGTAATTTATTCGGCACTACAAGATTGACTCATTCGCGTCATTGGTCACAGAGTTCTGCAGCGAGTTCATGTAGAGCCTAGATAGTGGGACCGGGTGTCTTCCCGCCCATGGGACGTTTAGCTTTGGTATGTCCCATTCTGAATGCTAGCTCCACCCACCATGGAGAAGGGGCGTTGGTCTTACCTGATACACCTCTTCTCGTGGGTTGGAGCTAGCATTCAGCCCCACCCAGTCTTTTGCCAGTCCAGCTCCTGTAGAGACGGTGGTCAGTGGGGCTTCAGGGCAGGACTTTTGACTTCGTTCTGCGACTAGCCATGTTGGGTCTGTTTCTTCGGCTTCGTCAAAGCTGGGCAAGATGGCGGCCGGAGCTTCACAAAAGATGATTGACAGACTCAGTCCTCACTCTGATTGGACAATGACAACCCATTCTGAATGCTAGCTCCACCCCATGAGAAGAGGCGTATCAGGTAAGACCAACGTCCCTTCTAACCACTACGCCACTACGATTCATAAATATGGTTCCTGGCCATCAAAAATTGCCCATCTTTGATTTAAATCAAAACCCAGAAGCTTTCTAAGGCTTCGGGCAAGGATTTTTCACCCTCTCAGCAGGTATCTTACTGATATTGATTTATTTCAGGACTGTGTGTGGATCCGTTTCTATTTTGCCAGTGAGTATGGATTTTTCTCTCAACCAAAACTGAGTGTTCAAATTTGTGTGTGTGCATGCATTTAAATATGGATGTGATTGCATTTTATTCTTTAAGTCTCCCTTAAAAATTAAAGATAACAATTTTCATAGCTTTTTTTTTTTTAAGATTTCCATTCAACATTTTGCTATGAGCTGAATAACTGACATTCTATATGAAGTAACATATCCTGTATAAACCCGTATTCTGGCTTAGTCAGGACATATCTTTGGAAATGCACTCAAACTTTTAAAAAGAAGTATTTTTTACTCCCCCTCCCCCCCCCCAAAAAGCTGAGATCATTCACCTGTAAACAGGGAATGTTTTTTTCCTTTGCAGCAAATTGTGTTGAGTTCTCAAAGTCATTCACTGTAATAGGAGTAAGGCACCAAGCTTTCTGGATGGAAAAGCTGCCAGGAGGTCTGAAAATAATCTATCCAATTGTGACACTCTCCTGGACTGGCTGATGCCTATGTACAATTATACCCTATTAAAATGAAAAGCTGATTTAGGACCATCCATTTCTGAAAAGACAAGATAAAAATAAAAGTATATTAGAAGGTAGTTTCACATATTGAGTAAAACATTTTTCCATACAGTGAGGGCCTTGCAATGGGAGCATGTACAAGGCAATATCACCGTATACCTACATGTGCTTAGTTTCCACCAATATTTGCATTCTTCCTAGAACAGGGGTATCAAACTTGATTTCATTGAGGGCCACATCAGGGTTGTGTTTGACCTCGGGGGGCCAGGTGGGAGTGGCCAGGGTGGGCATGGCCAGCTCAACGTCACTCATATCAGGGGCGCCTGTGGTGGCCCAAGCGTTCTGCCAGCGAAAATGGAGCTCGAGTGCACGCAGCCCTCCCGAACTCCATTTTCACTGGCAGAGGCACTGTGGGCCAGTCCTTTGCTGTTTCCAGGGCGGCCCCACGAGCCAGATCTAAGCACCCTGCGGGCCGGATCTGGCGCTCGGGCCTTGAGTTTGACACCCCTGTCCTAGAAGAAGCATAATGAAGATCAAGGAGACATTTAACAGTTATCCTTACATTTTATATGCATGGATGGACTAACTGGTCTTTCCCACTATCCCTTCCCAAATACGTTCTGGATGAGTCATAATCCTTGAATGTGATCTTTTTGCATAATGGTTAGAAACAGATCCCTACTTTAGCCTGTTACATAATATTTTCAGCGTAACATTTTTTTCCTAATTTCTAAATTGTTTGGGCTGAAGCGTAAAAATTGAGGCTGAAGCGTAAAAATTGAGGATGGTTTCTTTTGCCTTCTTTAAAGAGGAGAATCAAGCTTGTAGAGCCGAGGTGGCGCAGTGGTTAGAGTGCAGTACTGCAGGCTACTTCAGCTGACTGTTCAGCAGTTCAGCGGTTCAAATCTCACCGGCTCAAGGTTGACTCAGCCTTCCATCCTTCTGAGGTGGGTAAAATGAGGACCCAGATTGTTGGGGGCAATATGCTGACTCTGTGAACCGCTTAGAGAGTGCTGTAAAGCACTGTAAAGCGGTATATAAGTCTAAGTGCTATTGTAGCCCACTGTAATCCTTGTTTTTTTTCAGGAAGAAACAATTAGAATGCAGTGAAAAGTACTCTCGCACTTTCAGCTACTTAACTAAAGAAAAGCTTTCTTTTCTTCTTTTATTTTCTTTTTTGTTGGCTTTGTGGTTCCAGTCAACAAACAGTCCACAAACTCCAGAAACTTGATAGAGAAAAGGAATAGTATCTTTTTCCATCTGTACAGAACAAAACATCTATCCAAGCTGCTAGAATGACAAGAAAGAACCAGGAAGAAAATGTGTGTACTGTATAAATAAAGGAAAGAGAGGGAACAGTTTCCCACTCTGTTAGGCCTCAATATATGTTAGCAATAGCAATAGCAAATAGCATTTAGACTTATATACCGCTTTACAGTGCTTTACAGCTCTCTCTAAGCAGTTTAGAGTGTCAGCGTATTGCCCCCAACAATCTGGGTCCTCATTTTATGAACCTCAGAAGGATGGAAGGCTGAGTCAACCTTGAGCCTGGTGAGATTCAAACTGCCAAATTGCAGGCAGCCAGCAGTCAGCAGACGTAGCCTGCAGTACTGCACTCTAACCACTGCGCCACTGTGGCTCATGATGTTACCTATCATTGAAGTACTAAGCATATATAGGTAGTCCTCAACTTACAACCATTTGTTTAGTGAGCATTCAAAGTTACAATGGGACTGCAAAAAGTGATTTATGACTGTTATTTTCACTTACGACCATTGCAGCATTCCCATGGTCACGTGACCAGTATTCTGATGCTTGGCAACTGGTTCATACTTATGACTGTTGCTGTGTCCCAAAGTCATGTGATCACCTTTTGCGACCTTCTGATAAGCAAAGTCAATAGGGAAGCCAGATTCACTTAACAACCATGTTACTAACAACTGCAGTGATTCACAACAATAGTGGCAAGGTCGTAAAATGGGGCAAAACTCACTTAACAACTGTCTCATTTAGCAACAGAAATTTGGGGCTCAATTGTGGTCATAAGTCGAGGGCTACCTATAGCTAAGCACGTAGTGCTAAGCCAGGGGTGTCAAACTCGCAGCCCACAGGCTGGATGCATCACGCGCTGGCCACGCCCATCCCCCCTTTTAGGGAAGGGGGGGAAGTCATATGTCACGTGACGACGCGAGTTTGACACCCCTGTGCTAACCCAAGACTTATAAACCACACAGAGTAGCGGGGTTCATGTATCATGTTTAACTATGCTAAATAAGGCTGAAAAAGTGAATGTTCGATTTTACCGAATACTGAGAGTTCTCTAGATAGTGTTGATCAACTCAAACAAAAGTAAACATAAATAAACTAACATAAAAACACTGCCAGAAAACATAAAGCCCATATACAGTAAATAAGCAAGATGTGTGAATCCAGGTTGGGTGAAATTGAATATTTTTATTTTTCTCTTTTGGTTTGGTCTTTACCTAAATGCATTCAAGATATTATTGAAAGAAAACACAGGCCCAGCAATGGCACTTTGCTCTTGAGTTCTGCGGACTTTCTTAGCAATACATGTCATTGCTGCCAGTTAATCAGGGCTGTATTTATAAAGAGCTTTGACGTGAGAGTTTCTCACTCAGTGGTAATGAGATAAGGCTTTCTGAACCCTGCCAACTGCAGGAAATCCATGTTATCCTGCCTCCTTTGCTCTCTGTGTCACTTCAGCAGAGCCTCAGAAAAGGACATTCTCTTAGACAGCCACAAGTGCTTTTATGATTAGCTTGAGGCAACTCGTACTCTGTGGCTCTGATTCTCTAAACGACCCCGGATTTCTTCAAGTCTGCAAATGGCTTTTCTCTGGGAACCTCTGGAAATCTCAACTCTTTCGTGCCCCTCTTCAAGAAACAGGAAGAGATTTCGTTTTTTGAAGTCATACAGGTACTTGGTCTGTGCCAGCACTATTGACATTTATTGTAGGCATAATTTTGTACTTGGCCTCAAGTGAATTGACAAGGTTGAATAGGGTGTGGTAAGGTATTATTGCTCGCATTTGTGTCACACAATTCATATTTTGCATGTTACAGAAATTTTGTATGTTATAGGAATCTTCCAAAGAAGCAGATTAACATACAACGTAAGAATTACTTTAACATTAGTGTATCAACCATTAATTAATATTTTAAAACAGAAAAATGAGTGTAAAAAGAAATAACCAGCTTTTAACTAAGAAATTTGGGCCAGTTTTAGAAATCCCTTATCTAATTAACTATGTAATAATAAATGGTGCCTTTAAAGTCAATGAAAGAGTTTTGAAAGTTGCTTTCATCATAACAATTTAGGGATATAAAGCAATGTGATAAGTACAACAGTGATAATCCTTTTCTTATTTGTACTGTACAAATAAAATAATATGAAATAAAATGCATTTCCTCTGGGGAAAAATACTATATTTAATAAATGAGCAATGATTTAAAAACTTGCTGCTTTGCTTTTTATTTTACTAATATAAAAGACATTATTTATAGCTGCTGCTGCTCTTAAGGTTGTAATCCTATATTTTCTAATCCAGGAGTAAATCCTTTCTAACTCATTGATACTCTACATAAAATACGATTCTACTCTTATTCATTAATAATTAAATAAATAAAATATGATTCCACTCTTATTCATTAATAATTTCTGTTCATGTAATAAAGAAAATTGCTTTATTCTTGTTTAATATATATTATATACCGGTATGTGTGAATGTAATCTTCCTTCTGTGGGTATATTGAGAATATGCCATTAGACAGTACAAAGTTATATTAGGCTGTAGTCCTTACTTGGGAGTAATTCTGAGTCAATTTAATGACCTGCATATAATTGCGCAGTATGGTTATAATCCTGTTTACATTTACCTGGGATTAAGGCCACTTGAATTTAAGAAGGGACACATATAGAAATGTGATATTGATACTAATATTTTTGCAGTGCCAAAGAATGTAACAAATGATTACATGCAAATATAGGTATGCAATCTTAAATCTATTATAGTGCAAGTATAGGGAAAAAACACCTAATATAACACCTAATATAACATTCAATGTAGAGCACAATGTTAAATGCCATAGATACAATAAAATGCTTTATAACATGTAAGAAAGAGCACTTTGCTTACTTCTGTACTTTTGTACTTTCAACCGAATTGTCAATTGTCTCTTTGAATAAGGGAGGTCAGGAAGGGGAAACAATTTTTACTTTTCTCCATGACTCTCTACTTCAGAGTTTTAGTGTTATGTGTCAACATGTTAAATGCATCCTGGACTCATATAAAAATTGCATATTAATCGGTAATAAAGCTTTACTGTAATAATTTTTGATTACTTTTTCTGCTAAAAATTTAAATTTAGAAGGTATTTCTAAAATTAGAAGGTACCATTTATTGAGTTCTTTGTTGTTGCTAGATGTTAGATATAGTCACAGTGCAAGCTTTTCTGCAGAAGTCACTTAGTTCTAGAAATTGATGGTATCTGAGGAAGGAAATAATGTAAAAGGGTAAGGCATTGGATGGGGAAGGTCTCACAGTCTCTTTCTTGATGACGACAACATTTCATAATGTGTATAATATTTCCAAACTTGCAGTAAAGCACTCCTAATCATATGTCTTTTGAAATAAGCATGGGATTTATATTTCTCGTCCCAAATGAAAGCATGCCATCCTGCTTGGAGGTTATGCCAGAGATGGGTTCCTCCTGGTTCGGACCGGTTCGCCCGAACTGATAGCGACCCGCTGGTGATGTCACGATGACGTCACAGATCCAGTTTGGTTGGTGCCGGTCCGTGGACGCCGCCATCTTTTTTTTTTGAATGTTTTTGGGGAAAAAAATTTTGGAATTTTTTCTGGGGTTTTTTTCTTCTGTGCATGCGCAGAAGCCGAGTTTCTGGCACTACGCCATCTTGTTTTGGCTTTTTTTGTGGGGGGGAATTTTATTTTTTTGCACTGCGCATGCACGCGTGCAAAGCACGCAAGCACCTACGCGGCGCGCCCAGGCAGCGAGGTAAGTTAGAACCCACCCCTGGGTTATGCCCTCTAATATCAAAATTCTCTTGTTTTTTAATTCCATCCAATCTTTGATCCAGACTAATGCTGATGCCTGATAATATAATTGCCAATCTGGGAGCGCAAATCCTCCTCTTTCTTTAATATCGTGCATTAATTTCCATTTTATCCTAGGCTTTTTCCCTTGCCAAATATATTTTGAAATTGCTTTATTTAGGTCATCAAAAAAGGATTTCCCTGGTTTTATTGGGATCACTTGAAATAAAAATAATAGCCTTGGTAACACATTCATTTTGATCGAGGCTATCCTCCGGTGACAGTTGGAGATTTTTCCAATTTTCTAAATCTTTTTTTATTTGCTGTATTATTTTATTATGATTATCTTCCTTTATTGATGAGCATTTTGCCGTTACCCAAATTCCTAAGTACTTTACTTTTGTATGTATACAGACTGTATGTATACATACATACAGACTGTATGACTGTAACTTTGTTGCTTGTAGCCTTACAATTTATATTGACTGGTTCCTACTATGATTTGATTGCTTATTTGTACCCGGACTATCATTAAGTGTTGTACCTTGTGATTCTTGACGAACTTATCTTTTCTTTTATGTACACTGAGAGCATATGCACCAAGACAAATTCCTTGTGTGTCCAATCACACTTGGCCAATAAAAAATTCTATTCTATTCTATTCTATTTTTGACCACTTGCATATCTATTTTTTCCTCTAATTCTTTATCCTATTTTTTGGTGAGATTTTTTGTTATTATCTTTGTTTTATTTTTGTTAATTTTAAGTCCCTCCACTTCGCCAAATTCTTCTATTTTTTTAATTAATTTGGGTCCAGATTCTAGTGGTTCTTCTATTATAAATACCAAATCATCGGCAAATGCTTGAATTTTATATTCTTCTTTTCTAATTTTTAGTCCTTTTATTTCCTGATCTTCTCTAATTCTTATTAAAAGTGTTTCTAATGTTAAGATGAATAAAACAGGGGAAAGAGGGCATCCCTGTCTTACCCCTTTTGCTATATCAAATTTTTCCATACTATCCCCATTCATTATCACTTTTGCCTTTTGATTTGTATAGATTGCTTCTACCATTTTTACAAATTTTCTTCCAAATTTCATGCTATCTAATTGCCTAATCATAAATTTCCAATTAACATTATCAAACGCTTTCTGGGCGTCAAGGAAAACCAGTGGCCGCTTGTTTTTCAGGGTGTTCCTCATAGTACTCTAAAGTGTTCATTATTGTCCTCATATTATTTTTAATCTGTCATTTCGGTAAAAAGCCATTTTGATCTGGATGTATACTC
>QLTV01000965.1:5614185-5625496 GCA_003457575.1 Thermophis baileyi | reverse complement strand
GGCAAGGAAAACCATTGCCGCTTGTTTTTCAGGGTGTTCCTCATAGTACTCTAAAGTGTTCATTATTGTCCTCATATTATTTTTAATCTATCGTTTTGGTAAAAAGCCATTTTGATCTGCATGTATACTCTCATTTAAAATTCTTTTGATTCTTTCTGCAATTATTGATACAAATAATTTATAGTCTGTGTTTAACAATGAGATGGGTCTATAATTTTGAATTTGTTGATGGTCTGAGTCTTCCTTGGGTATCAGAGTGATTAGTGCTTCCGACCATGATGCCGGTAACTTAGCTTTTTTGAGTGCCTCGTTAAATAGTTCTATCATTATCCATTCTAGTGGTTCTTGCTTATTTTTATACATTCCAAACCTTTTACAAAAAGCATTAAATAAGGGCAAAATAATTAGATAAAAATAAAAACAGAATAATAGCAATCCATAAAATAAATAGTATGGTATTAGGGGTAGTTAATTGGTTAAAGAATATAAATATGTGTTTTTAACAGCAGCTTAAAACTCACATATTTTGTTGCTTGGTATACTTCAATGGAGATTGTCTTACAGAATGAGTGCCACAATAGGAAAAGTCCTTCCCCCCCCCCATCTTTATGAAACAGGTGTGGGCCCGGCCCTCAAAGGATATGGATATCTGGGAGGCTGATATAATTCAAGATTAGATTATAATCATTATCATCTTAATCATCATCTTGAAGGAATGCAGCTATGTACCAGAAAAATGGAATAATCACATGTTTTCATACAGCTAGATTTTCAATGTGATATGAAAGAAACCCTAGAAACCATTTGTTACACAATTGTTAATCTGCAAAAATTGGAGCAGATAGCAGAGAGATAGCAAAATAATGAAAGTTATTTGAAAATATCCAAAATTTAATTATAGGCAAGAATAAAAATAACTACACAAAGATCGGAACAGGAAAAAAAGCATAGTTTAATAGTTATAAGTGGAAATACTTTATTTATATTGCACATCCACTGGTAGAGACAATATCAATTCTAAATTCAGATATGAGGGGTTTTGATTTGGGAAGAATCTCAGACACTTTTCCTTCCTCAACTCCTCTCTTTTGTTTCCTACTTTCTATAGCTATAGATTATGTGTTATTCAAACTGGAAAATTATTACTGCTATTCATGATTACTTTTAAATCACATTTTATAAAATATTTCATATTTTCACATGTAATTTAGAAACAAATTCTGAATAGGTTAAGATATAACTTTTTTCTGTCCAGTTATCCTAGTGAACTCAATTTATATGAAGTAGAAAAGACAGTAGTGACTCCATGCATAGGAGAAAGAATGCATATGTATGGTTATTTCTGATCCTTTCAAACAGAGAAATAATAGCTTTGTAATAATGCATATGTATGACTATTTCTGATTCTTTCAAACAAAGAAATAACAGTTTTGTCCATTTTTAATGTAAAGAAATGATCATTCGGAGAATTTGAATATGATGCCTTCAGAGCGGCAGTGGAGTGAGTGCAAACTATAAGGCAATTTTCCATACCAAATTGGAAAAGTGTTGGGAAAGCTCCTTTTCTTAAGGAACAAAGAGATTTGGATCTTGGTTCATAAAAAATCTTCATCTCAACATTTTAAATGACAATATTTTTCTTTGTAAACAAGTTGATTGTTGCACTCCATCTCTAACTTAAAATTGCCACTGGCATAAACCCCCACTGCAATTTAGTTCTCAATTCCAGATAAGCAAATTTGCAAACATTCAATTTGTGAAAAAATGAAAACAAATATTTCTTTAAAAAACATTTCTTTAAAAAAAATTGACACCAAGTAAATTGGGGTCTACAGTTGCTAGACCGTGCTCTCTTCTAGGGGCATATATCCCACCGAGAGTTTCTATGTAATATGAAATTTGTTTCTTACTACACATGTTCTAATTAAGTTAACTAGACTAAGTGTCTCTGGATCTGTTTTGCATAATGCTGTATTCCCAAGTGTCCAAGTCCTGGAAAATAATAATAGTGGCTATAAAAAATAATGGACAATTGAGTACTGTTTTTTGTGTTCTTTTGTTTTACTCCCTGCTTTAGTTTCCTCCTTTGATATCCATCTAGGATGTTTCTTCTGGCTATGAAGTCTTGTCATGTGGTAATAAGCAGCTGCCAACCATTGACTTTTCAAGTACATGTGTGGAAGTTTACACTAAAAGAGAAAGGACTGTGAGAAATTCAGTCTAACCATTTAATTATTCCACTTAGTGCTACAATTTTCTCCTAAGTCTTTATTGTTAAGCTTGTCTCACGCATTTTATTAATGATGTTGGTAATGAATCTGTGGATACTTTTACCACAAATAAATATTTGTGGCCTCCGGAGCCTGTGGATGGCAAAAAACGGGCCCAATGGGCCTACTGGAAGTTCATTTCCAGGCTTTCCTGAAGCCTGGGGAGGGTGAAAACGGCCTCCCCCCCACTCTGGAAGGCCAAAAATCAGCTGGCCAGCGCACACATGCGTGCTGGAGCTGACATAGGGCAACGCCTCACGTGCCCTTAGATATGGCTCCGCGTGCCACCTGTGGCACGCGTGCCATAGGTTCGCCATCACGGCCCTACACCATTCTAGACAAGTGTCTGTCCAGTCTCTTTTTAAATCGAGCAGGAGACCCTACACCATGTCTGACAAATGGCAGTCCAATCTCTGCTTGAAAACCTCCAGTGATGACGCTCCCACAACTTCCGAATGCAAGCTGTTCCATTGGTTGATTGTTCTCACTGTCAGAAAATTTCTCCTTATTTCTAGGTTGAATCTTTTCTTGATCAATTTCCATCCATTATTCCTTGTTTGGCCTTTGGGTGCCTTGGAAAATAGCTTGACTCCTTCCTCTCTGTGGCAGCCCCTCAAATATGAAGATATTGGAAGACTGCTATCATGTCTCCCCTGGTCCTTCTCTTCACTAGACTAGCCATGCCCAGTTCCTGCAACCGTTCTTCATATGTTTTAGCCTCCAGTCCCCTAGCTAGGAAGGTTAGCAGGAAGTAATTATGTGAACAACTCAATACATTTGAAAAGCATCGACTTGGAAAGGCAGTTTTAGGTATAAAGATAAATTATCTGAAAAAACAGCAAACAAGGCATGGGTCAATTTACCCCAAATCTTGGATTAAACTGTTGACTAAACTCTAACTGTCTGGGTCCACACATCACACCTTGTAAATCATGAATTCCAAACCACACTTGGCTTCTGATCATAGAAAAAGAGAGCTAGTTCAGACATGGCCTGAATCTGGTTACTTCTTTCAGTAAAGTGATGGGAGAAGTCTCTTCTCTGACCCAGACCCAGATCTTGAGTTCATTTATTATTTTTATTTATTTATATTTCCTATTTCTGAACTGCCCATCTCCCTTAGATTTCATGTTTTGGGCATGAGAAAGAGGCAGGGAGATTGTGATTTTTATTCACTATAAATACATCTTGCATGCTAGTTTGAACAATTGCTACACGTCTTTGTTAAAAGACTTTTCTAGTTCTTGAAATAAAGTTATCAGGCTACAGTTCATCAGTCTAATGTCAAATATTGAAACCAAGATGTTCTTTCAAGTCAATGTAATGTATTTCGGGGTGGATAGGAAAAATAAAAAATCTGTACACTACCGATTTCTAGGAAGGTGCTATTGTTTTACTTTTTTATTCCTCCCTGCAAAGATAACTTTAAATTTAAGAACTTTTACAATAATGTAGCAGAAATCATAAGAGTATTATAAATAGAACAATCATCAGATCTGATACAAGATACATCAAGCAAACATGTTGACACAAGTACAACTTATGTGCTAGAACAGAGTTCTTAGGAACTGCAAGTATAACTAAAATAAGTATCAATCTGAATGCTGTATTGTTTGCTTAGGACTAGCCAATTGTGGCAGTGATATTTTTTTTTTGGTAAAATACTAAAATATATATTTGTTTCTTCGTATTCATTCATAAGTAAAATTATTAATTTTATTTTACTAAGTTATTAAACTTCCAAATGTATTCAAGTCCACCTAAAAATACCCTGATCAAGATCTAGTAATTTGTGGATATATTTTTTCCCTCTTTGTCCCTTGTAGCGATGATGACCCTTTCCTCACATAGTCCCAAACTCTCCATAAGTGTCTGAGGGAGAAACGTTCTTGGCCTGGGACTAAAGGAAAATAAAATTCAAACATGCTTAACCATCTGCTCCTATCTCTATAAGATAAGATGGATAAGAGCTGCGGTGGCACAGTCGTTAGAATGCAGTACTGCAGGCTATTTCTGCTGACTGCTGGCTGCTTGCAATTTGTCAGTTCGAATTTCACCAGGTTCAAGGTTGACTCAGCCTTCCATCCTTCCGAGGTCGGTAAAATGAGGACCTAGATTGTTGGGGGCAATATGCTGACTCTGTAAACCGCTTAGAGAAGGCTCTAAAGCACTGTAAAGTGGTATATAAGTCTAAGTGCGATTGCTATTGCTATCTCAGTGCTGCTTCAGGACATCTGTAGGAATTTTTCTATCATATAACAAAAATGGTGAGACTTGCTAGTTGACATCTAGAAACCCCAACCCTCTTGATCAGGGGTTCCAGGAATTTTATTTAGCGAATAGTTGCCATGGCCTGAAAAATTTGAAAACCCCTGAAGTAGGTGACTTGAGTGTAACAGAAACAAACTAATAATGTCTTAGATACCAGCAATGTAAACATTCCCGAAAGAGAGCCATATGTGATTATTACTCATATGAAGTCAATGTTAATTGTTTGCAAACATGAACTGCTACTGTGCAAAACTTTGTGCCAGTATGCTTTATCTAAAATCCTAATTTTATTTGTGATTAACTCATGAGAACATTTTGTATCAGAATTTGCAAAAACTGAACACCCGTCATTAGAATTTCCATCCCTGATATAGATAGAAGCTTAGAATTCCAGTGAGTAAATTAAAAAGTAATCTTCATTGCTTGAATTTTGCTTAAAAGCACAATTTAAATTTTTTACTTGAATCTTTGAAATTTGATAGACTAAATGTATACTTTGTTTTCCTGGATTTTTGGGTTGCTATACAGTAATCTAGGTTTGCTTTTTGTCTTAATATTTGTTCTTGTTGATTGAGCAGAAAACGTAATGCTTTAATTTTCCGGTTCACCTATTGAATATGTTGTTTATTACTATGATTTTTTCACAATGTGTAGCTGTTTCCAAAATGAAACCATGACGAAATGGAAAGTGCAACACTCATAAAGGGGTCTATAATTTTGGATGAGGGCCACTGTCTATCTCTGAATGAAATGTCAAGCTAGTGAGACTAACACATTTTCACCACCCGAGAATTGCTATAATATAACTACAATCATCTTAAAATGTTATATATAATCTTTCTAATTTGGGGTGAAGGTGAGATTGACTGACTCAGTTTGATAGGCTTAGTACTGTATCTATTGTTGTAAAGATAGCAAAATACTGCAAAGTGTTGATACATGGGCATATTATTGAATATGACACAGATGGTACCTTTATTTACAATATTGCATGGGCCAAATGGGTATTTTATCATTGGAGTTATGTTTCAAAACATATTTATCCATTCAGGTTAATGCCAGCCATCTATTACTATGTGAAACATCAAAAAGATTAGTTTCATGTTTCACTTGAAAAGCTGATGACTAAGGCATGCCTGTGGGTACATTTGGCTGCAATCATCTCCTCCATGCCCCATGCTACCAAAAATCAAGTATTCTAAAATCAAGAACTAGCATACATCAGTGTTTGCAAATCTCTGGGGACAACATCTTTATTTCATGGTCAGTTCGTTTAGGTTAATTGGCCTGCTGTTCTTGTCATTTAGTTGTTATTCAGTTATGATGAGCCAATGGCTATCATTTTGTAATGTCTGCTTCTGTGTCTTCATATTTTGGATTATTAATAATAGTATCTAGCCATGTTTGTTTCCTGTTGGACTCCATTTGGTTGCCTTAGAGTTTTCCAAATATCAGGTCTTCTCTTTTGATTCTTGGTGTCTAAAATATATGTATTTTAGTTTCATTATTAGCACCTCTAATGAGCAATCCAGCATGTATTTATATGGGAAGATGATGATCATGTGCCATTAAGTCAATGTCAGTCCGTAGCAACCACATAGATTGATCTTCTCGAAGAAGACCTGTCTTTTGTGATATCTCAGTAGTGCAGTCAATGGAATTGTAGCCATGTCCATACATCTTGTGCCTGGTTGTGTTCTTCCATTTCCTTCCTCCTTTCCCAACAATAAGGGAGCTGGATATTTTCATAATTTGTCCAAACTAAGATAATTTGACCATAGTACTTTGTGCTTCAAATGAAAACTCTGAACTGACTTATGATTCACTTGTTTGTTTTCTTGGCTGTCCACAGTATTCTCAGAAGTCTTTCCCAACAGATACATTCAAATTTGTCAATTTTCCTATCTTGCTTCTTCAAAGTTCAATTTTTGCTTCCACACAACATCACAGGAAATACCAGTTCTTACACAAGAAATTTGCTCACACATCAATCCATGGTGTATTTCTTGACTATTGTTCCTTTATTATTGTTGATCCCAAAAAGCATAATCTATCTACCAATTCAATATCTAAAACTGATTTTTCTACCTGTTGTTAGTAGATTGATTTTTATATTTAATTTTAGTCTCCTATTCTTTGTGCTTTTGTTACTAGAGCTTGCAAATCTTTTGCATTTTCAGCTTTCAAGCTAATGTCATAAACAGAGCACAATTATTGAAGTTTCTTTCTCCAATTTTAAACCATGACCATCTTCTTCCAATACAGCTTCACTTAGTACATATTCAAGTGTATAGGTTAAATAAATAGAGAGTATATTATTGTTAATAGTTAATCCTAAAAGGCAAAAACTGTCTACCACTTCATGGTCAATTTTAAGACTGGTTGCCCTACCAGTTGGTCATTTACTTGCTCTTCTTTGTATTTAAACTTAGTTCCATTTTGTTCACTGTACTTCTTTACTCCAATTGCTAGAATTTGCAGATTGTTTGTATTTTTAGCATAGCACAGGTTATTAATGTTTCTTCTTCCAGTTTTAAACGCATGCCAATCGTTTTCCCATCCAGCCTTCTTCAATATACCGGTATATACAATTATATAGACTGAATAAATAGGAATCATATAATCATCCTGTTCACTCCTTTGCTAACCCAGAGCCACTCTGCTTTCCTATGTGCTGCTTGGACTGTGACTTCCTGCTCTGTGTATAGATTTTGCATGAATATAATAAGATGTTCTGAATTTCCAATAATTCACAGCTTGGTTGAAACAGTCAAAAGTACCTCTAAATCAGCGAAGCACATATTGACTTCTTTTTGGTAATCGTTGGCTTTTACAATGATCAAGTGTGCATCAACAGTAATGTCTCACCCTTTTCTAAAATCTGACATTTCTTGTTTCATGTAGGGGCTGATATAGATTTTTTTTCCCTAGCATTAGAAGTTCTTATAAATAGGGAATATCTTCTAAGGTACCTTGGATGGTGGCATATCTATTGTACAGAATTTTAGTATATGCTTTCCATCTTTGCTTGATCTTTTAATAGTTACTACGGTAACTGTTTATTGGTGTATTTACCATGCCAATTTAAGGTTGGAATCTCCTGAATTTGAAAATGTTTTTTAAAAAAGCTTTCCTTCTTTTTCTGATTCCATCTTCATTGTTTTTGTCATTTTAATATTCTTTCTTTTCTCTTCTAAAAGAGAAAATTTCTTTAAGTTCCTTCCTGAAATCTTTGTCTTTCTTGATACCTCTCTTTTATTCTTGGCAATTTGCAACATTTTTGCTGATATCCAATTTAGTTTCCTGTGTTTCTTGGTCTTTGACAGGTTTTTTGTTAATAATCTTAACAATTTCTTTGATTTCATTCCACAGTGCTCCTGGTTCCCTATCAGTGAGGATCAGGACTTCAAAGCAGTTCATAATGTTCTCCTTAAAAATATTGGGTATATGCTCATGATCATATTGTAGGAGCTAGTTTGGCTTTGTTCTTCTCTTTTAGCTTGATTTAGAAGTTGCACATGAGCCGATTGCATTTTGTTCATAAACAGGTTTTGCCTTTGGTGAAATGGAGTCTGGGTTCCTGCAAATAGTTTCTTTAGTCTGGCAAGATTCGGTCTATAGGTGAAGAATAATAGAGGAAACTACTCTAAAATAACTCCATGTGTCGTTCTTGGGGCCTGATATTGCCCCCTGTTGTAACTGAGCTCTTCTTGTACTAATAAAATAGTAAATTTGATTTCCTCATGCTCCCAGCTAGTGACCTCCACATATTATTCTTTCTTATATTCTAAAGTTACATCCTCTAGGTTAAATCTTGCTGCTACACAGTATTTTCTAACATATCCTAGCTGGCTTGATAACATTGCTTCATTTAGTTAAACAACATTTAAAGAGGAATAGAAACAGTAACAGTAAAGGAACTCATTTGATCCTTAGCACAACTTTCCTTCCTTCCTTCCTTCCTTCCTTCCTTCCTTCCTTCCTTCCTTCCTTCCTTCCTTCCTTCCTTTTTCTTCCTTTCTTTCCTCTATAGCCACTCATCTCAATCAATGATTGATTCAATTAGAAACTCCAAGGGGAAGATATTCCTCAGTGCAGGGGCCATTGCAGGAAAGGCTCATCTTCTAGCCCCTATCAGCTGACACATTTTGGCTGATGGGGTCTGCAGCATGCCCCAAACAATAAACCATTGTTTTGATGGTTTAAAAATGGTTAATAAACAAATAATTGGATTAGAAGAAACTGATATATCATTCTCCTAATTTATTTCCATTTCCTAGGCTATACATTACTATACTTTCCTCAATATTTCTAACTTTGCCTTTCCAGTCTCCATCCAGAAACAGTACATCTTGCTTGTATGTTCTGATGATTTCTGAACTTGACAATAAAACTCACGAATCTTCTCTTCTAAATTAGTAGATCAAGCGTAAATATGAATAATTGTCATATTAAAGTTTATCCATATGACTTCGGCCAGTCATTCTCAACCCACTCACAGTGTCACTGTGGGAAAAATAGGAGCCTCAACCATTATGTTCACTGCCTTGAGTTGTACAAAATAAAGGTGAGATATCATTGTCATCATCTTCATCAGACACTGAGTGTGTTGTTCCCAGGTATTTTAAATGCTACATCCTTCTTAACTATGCAGAATGATGTCAGAGCTTTGCAGAAAAATCTTCAGCCTTCCAGAGAGAATTATGCTTCCTTTGAAATGCAAACATTTTTTTTTAAATGAAAAGACAATGAACATTCAGGCTTCATGGGGCTCTAGAAGCATTGCATTGCTTTGCATCCGGCCCACTTTTGCTTCAAATTAGTAAGCCTGCCTGGAAAGAGCTTGAAAAGAAGGAACTTTTTATTGCCCCTCCCATCTCTATCCTTATGACCCTCTCCCCTGGTTCATGACCTATACCTTCAGAAATGTTGCCTTACACCACCATTGTCTTATCATTCTTTCTAGACCAGGGCAATGTGGTTTATAAGCTGTGGTTTAAGGCATAATGCATTCTGAGGCTAGGAACAATTGTGGCTTATTCAAAAACACCATGGGTAAGCAAATCAGCTCTGTGATAAATGTTTCTCAGCAGTGTGTAAGCATGACATCTAACTGCACAACACTTTACATAATTGTTCCAAATATTTCTGACACAAAAATCAAATCTGATTTACTTTACAAATCCATGAGATACTCTTAATAGTCTGGCTTCGTAACTAGACAGGGTCATGTTCTCAGGGTCTAATTCAAGAAACACCACTCCTAATCCTATTATTTTTTTTTCTAATTCTTCCCCTGCCCCAATTTTGGCAAAGAATGGAGAATATAAATAATTGAAAAATGTCCTGTGCATAAATAACATACATACCAACAGTGGTGGGAAATACCGTATTTTTCGGAGTTTAAGATGCACCTTTCCCCCCCAAAAAAGGGTGAAAATCTGGGTGCATCTTATATTCCGAATGTACCCCCGCCCAGCCTCTCAAAAGGAGGTTTCAGAGGCTGAAAAAAGCCTCTGAAACGGAGCTTCAGAAAAAAAGCCTCTCAAATGGAGCTTCAGAAAAAAAGCCTCTCAAACGGAGCTTCAGAAAAAAAGCCTCTCAAACGGAGGTTTCAGAGGCTGAAAAAAAAAGCAAGGCGCAGAGCTCACAATCAAGGAACCTGTTGCTAAAATTCACCTCTGGGAGCAGCTGATTGGGGGTATTCCAGGAGGCCGATCCACCCGCCAATCAGCTTTTTTCTTGTTTTCCGCCCCAAAAACTAAGGTGCGTCTTATACTCCGGTGCGTCTTATACTCCGAAAAATACCGTAACCTTGGTTGAATGTCCTTTATTTTACAAGAGGAGGTTGGTTGCCATTTATTTCATGAAGTCTGAAATCTATGCTGATACTATAGCTGAAGGAGAAGGGAAAATACCAGCACTTTCCACTGCGAATAGTTAAAGTCTATGAGTATGAATTCTGATTGTCTCCAAGATCAGAAATTCTAAGTGTTAATATTGTGCATCTCCCATAAGTTGCAAAATTGTGAATGCTGTGGAGGTCACAAGGATCTGAAAGGCCATATCCCTGCCATTCTTTCTCTTCTTTTCACTAGCTGTATCTGTGCTATCAAGCTCTGTAGCAAATTTTAATGATAGTTTGGCCTAGAATTAAGGAAGTTTTTGGAACATTTACTACCTCTTACTAATATGCAAGGAAAAAATTCTGAAATAGCTGAGATTTTCAACTCCTCATACCCAAATGGAGATTTTCCACTCTAGCCTGGAATGGAAGACCTATTAGAATAAATAGGAAAAGCTTTTGATCTTATGAGAGAGCCGTTTTTATAATTGATAATTTATTCAACCCCATCTTGTGAGTCCACATTGTAGCATCTGCTTCATAATAGTATATTTTAAGCATCCAGTAAGAAACCAGCCATCATGATTTGTTATTCATGGTTTATTGCCTAATTTAAAAGTGACTAATTGTAATTTAATAAACCATAGCTTAGAACAATATATGAACCCAATCACTATCTGCAAACCTAAATTATTTACTATGAAATAAGCTCGATATACATCTAATTAATAGGACTCTGCTGCACAACAAGGTATGTAATGCCTGCATGTGTAAATACTGTAGTTTTTTTTTATTTTTAATCACACAGATCATAACGTTTCTTAAAGAGAGATGGTAGTTTTGTCAAACCTAGGAATAGAATAGAATAGAATAGAATAGAATAGAATAGAATAGAATAGAATAGAATAGAATAGAATAGAATAGC
>QLTV01000965.1:5582924-5607714 GCA_003457575.1 Thermophis baileyi | reverse complement strand
CCGGTCATCAGAGAGCCAGTAGCGACGGCAGCGCTAGGCTTTGCCCTCCTGCCCGGATGCCGCCATTTGGGTTCTTTTACCCTCTGCACATGCGCAAAGTGTTCTGCGCATGCGCAGAGGGTAAAAGAACCCAAATGGCGGCATCCGGGCGGGTGGGCGAAGTCTCCCGCTTCCCTCGCTATCAGCTGTCCGGCGACCCGCAGGCATGGCTGAACTGGGAGCATTTCACCCCTGCAGTGACGGTGGCACCAAGATGGCGGGCTAACGCGCGCGGCGACCCCTGTGAAATGGTCGTTCGACCCCCAAAGGGGTCGCGACCCACAGGTTGAGAACCGCTGTTGTAGATGCTAACATACCAGGATTTAAAAAGGTAGGATTAGAAAAAGAATTGACACAATGATTAAGTACTTATTATTATTATTATTCCAGCTCTTTGTTATAATTTCCAAGAAATCCAGGGACACATTACTCTTGCATTTTACTTGGCAGTCTGGAATCTATTTCACTCATATGATACATTGCGAACTCTTCAACCTAATCATATGTCTCTCTATTCTATAAAACAGGGGTGTCAAACTCAAGGCCCGGGAGCAGGATCTGGCCCGCGGGGCCGCCCTGGAAACAGCAAAGGACCGGCCTGCGGTGCCTCTGCCAGCAAAAATGGAGCTCCGTTTTCACAGGCAGAGAGTTGCAGGAAGCCGTCGCAGCCAAAAACGGAGCTCGGGAGCCCGTTTTCGCTGGCAGAGTGCTCGGACCACCACAGGCGCCCCCAACACGAGTGACGTCGAGCTGGCCACGCCCACCCTGGCCATGCCCACCCTGGCCCCCGAGGTCAAACACAACCCTGATGCGGCCCTCAATGAAATCGAGTTTGACACGCCTGCTATAAAACATCCTTTCTATATATTTTTTTCTCAATTTTCTGTGAACCCAAACAGGAACCCTTTAGGATTGAACCAAAATTGTAGATTCCCTGTGCCAGCGAGGTATACAGTATGTGAGATTATTCAATCTGACCATGAAACATAACATCTGAATGGTCTATGGCAATCTTTCTCAACTGGGGCCACCTCCAAATAGTCTATAGACTTCAGTTCTCAGAATTCTACAGCCGACTTGACAATTGCTGAGAATTTTAGGAGTTAAAATCCATTCATCCGAAGCAAAAGCCAATCTGCATAGACGTAGGGATAGTGACCATGAGTACACATATGGCTGGACTTACATGGATTCTTTGGTGGAGTTACAGTTGTACAGTATGGCTACATTTACATTCAAAGTTTGTCCCCAAAAAACCCCCCTCCCCTGAATCTGCCCAAAGATGAGCAGTTAGCCATGGACTATTTGGTTTACTTTTCCTTCTTTTCTGAGCTGTTCTTGTCTCCTTTGGTTGCTTGAAAACTTGGGTGGAACACAAAACTAAAACAGGAAAAAAACCTAAAACCTGGAAACAAATTCAGAATCCGATCACATTAGGCTACAGTGGCAATCAATAAACCAAAACCAGACAATTTTAAATGGTGATTCAGTTCCATAAAACTAATATTTTATCTAGTGACCTTTTATGCTGAAGTGATATCACCCACTGTATCAGTGTTACTTCAGGCTTTTCTTGAACAGCTGGCACAGTCTTTAAACCTTGGAGTTTGAAGAGTCTGGAAGAAATCTTATTGAGATTTGACACTGGAATTTAATCTGAATTTTCTGCAAAACACAAGTACAAGAAAATACTATATAACTAGAGTGAATTAACTATCCCTAACTTTTGCCAAATTTACAGCTGACTTTATTTTTCCTTGACCATTCATAGATTTCCCCTATTGTAAATAGGCCAGTAGGGACAACAGCCAGAATTTGTTAAGAACAAAAACACTGTATTCTATACGTTGTGTAGTGAGATTCATATATAGTGAATTCGGTTTCCTTGATCGGCAACTATTCTTGCCCCAGAAATAATGTTCTATTTTTGTTTAATTTATAAAGAAAAAATATCTAATTCCTTGACTGAAATATCTGACCTTGTTTCCTTTTCCTCTGTCCTCCCCTGCAAGAGAGTTGGCCTTGGAGACACATAGCCTCCCTATTTAGATGTTGAGAAATAGTAGAACACTCCTGGGCTGGTTATCATTCAGCTGCTACGACTGCAGCGAGAGGCCTCAGGTATCATCCCGAAGAGCCAAATCAGCAAGTTTATTTTTACCAGTCATCCAGAGTGACACATTGAGAAGAAGTTGAATCGAACAATTCCTTGGCTTCAATGCATAGTGTCTCTAGCTCTCTTGGATCTTGATTTCTCCTTCTTGCTTATTTCCAGGAAAATGTACCTAGGTTGGCAGTCTTTCAGTGCCAGCATATTGGGCTATGAATTGTGAATTATATTTAGTGGTGCTTACTCCCAAACTAGTAAATATAAGATTATAGATTGCAGGATTATACACATTTAACTGTGAACAAATCTTATTAAATCTAAAAGATATTACTTCTGAGTAGTCACGTGCCCTATACATTTTGCTGCCATGTTCTTTAAGATGTTATTATCTAGAATTCTTAGAATTTAGTTTTTGGTCTTTGGGACTCTGTTTTAGCAACCAAAGGATTAGTTGGATTTCCCATCCAAGACTGGAGGAAAAACATTGAACTTGGAATTGAATTCCTTTATCATTGTTTTTTTTCTGATGTTGAGAATCTCTAGGCTAGAATGGAACAAAGAGAACCAGTGGAAAGGGACAAAGCAGGGGTGAAATTCAAAAATTTTCCCTACCGGTTCTGTGGGCGTGGCTTGGTGAGCATGGCAGGGGAAGGATACTGCAAAATCTCCATTCCCACCCCACTCCTGGGGGAAGGATATTGCAAAATCTCCATTCCCACCCCACTCTGAGGCCAGCCAGAGGTGGTATTTGCCAGTTCTCCAAACTACTCAAAATTTCCTCTACCGGTTCTCCAAACTACTCAAAATTTCCACTACCGGTTCTCCAGAACCTGTCAGAACCTGCTGAATTTCACCCCTGGGACAAAGGCAACTAAAAGGATATGGGGAAAACCAGAGATAAGCTTTCCCAAGTCTTCTATCATACCTTTAAATATGATAACTTTGAAACGTGCCAACTTCATTCCTTCCTATTGCTTGAAATGGAAGGGAAAATCTTTGAAAAATAATTCTTCCAGAAAATTGGCAGAAAGATGGTTGTTTAAAACCTTGTGAGTTTGAGCTTTCAAAAATCAAGGAAACCTAATAAAGGTAAGGAACTGCTTACACCCCACTGCGATTCTTAGGTATTTTCTTTTCAAAACTCCCTTTAGGAAAAAAAAAAGTTATGTTGAGACTAGTGCTAGTTTATCATTAAGAGGGAATGGTCACTAACATGTTCCATGACCTTGGGACAAAAAAACAAAACCACTGTTAGTGGGGTAGACCTCTTTTTGCAGCAATTCTCTTATCGTATCTTATAGAGATGTAATCTTACCAAAAATATATTCTTTCCATCTCTACTATCCATACAACAAATCCTATTTTTAATGCATATTCTTCCATTTGGTGTTTCTTTAAAATACTATCGATTTTGAAAACTTTGGAGAAATGAACCAGGTTTAGCAAGTAGGTGTCCAAAAAAACTCTCTTAATGTTCGGGATTGGTTTTAAATTGTTTAAAAATAGGTTTTCATGATTTACAATGAAAGATTCTGCAGCATTTATAAAGGGATCGGGGTGGGAAACAGGCCTTGGAAAAGTGTTGCTATGCTATGAAAGGTCAACACTGGCACCAATGTAAGAAACAAAGAAAAAAAAATCGTGCTAATTATCTGCAGCTAACATCACATGTTTATAAATCCTTCAGATATCAAATATATGTTTCAACACAAACCTTCCACGTAAGTTTCAAAGTTGCACTTTAGAGCTAGAGAAAGTTTATTGCTGTCCACCCTCTTGCTGCCAAATTTTCCCTTTTAGGGCAAACTTTAAAGTTTAGATATTTGAGCCCTCACGCATTTGTATTTGAACTTTTTACGCCCTGATCTTCTGGTTAAAAAAAAGAGTCCTCTCTATCAGATTGCTCTAATTTTTAAATGTTTAATTGGTACGGCATCATGAGTAAGAGATTAAGCTATGGGTCTGTAGTTCAAATCTTATGTCTCTGGTTCAAGTCTGGCTCAAATCTTGTGTCTGCTATGAATTTATCACATGACTGGATGCCAAACAGCAAGAGCCTTTAAGCTTGCCAGAACTATTTTGTTTTAGCTGCTAAAATCTCAAATAATTTGCTTAGAAACAGGCAGAAGATAGCCATTTAAAAAAAAAAAAAGGATCACCTCAAGTATATTCAGCGGCCCCAAATTTATTTTCTTCAGTGTAATTGAACCAAACTCATCACAAATTCTATTTCTAGTCATCCCAAGTTAATTTAAGTTGAGGCAAGAGAATCATTTGCAATTTGTTTTGGCTAAAACAGTTGGCTGTCCGGAATTTGGTAATCTGCTGCAGATCATCCACATGCCGACCCCAAAACTCCCTCTATTGTCTTAAAATTATTTGATAAATTCTCCTTCTAGTGGATAAATTTGGAAAAAAAAGTCAGTCCAACTTTTCTGCTTACACACACACACACACACACACACACTCAAACACACACACACAAATACACACACATATGCACACACACACACATACAGACAAATCTAAACCATGCATAATTTTACATACCCATCATGCCCATTTACCTTTTTCCCCTTCTCCTTTTGCAGAGAAATTGAATGCTTTATAATCACTATTGCCTTTGTATTCTATGTATGTATTCCTAGAAGGAATCTTAGTATTTCATACACATATCCTAATACTAGATCATGTCTAGTATGGAATATGTAAGCCACATTATTTAACAATAGTGTTAATAGTGCAGAGTGTACACTGACCTGTTCTACAAATATTATTTAAGATAATGCATTGGCTACCCAAATGCTATTATTTATTCAATAAGGTGTAATATGAATTATATTGGATTCCAGGAATGGGCAATGCACAGCCCTCCAAATTTTACTGAAGTCAAACTGCTGTCAATCTCACAGCTAACAATGAGAAATGCTGGGAATTGCATACTGGCATTTATTAGGAGACCATATGCATTGTTCACTTCTACTCTATGTTGTTGATGTCAACCACATTCTACTCTACATTGTATGAATCTGAAAAAGAAGATTCCACAAATAGTTGTGCTGCAATATTTGACACTGCTTATAAATATTCATCTGCATAATAAAGGTAAAGGTTTCGCCTATCCAGTTGTGTCCGACTCCAGGATGTGGTACTTATCTCCATTTCTTAGATGAGGGAGCCAGCATTGTCCAAAGATATTTCCATAGTAATGTGACTGGCATGACTATAAGCCCCGGTGCACAGAATGCTGTTACCTTCCCACCAAAGTGATACCTATTTATCTACTTGCATTTGCATGCTTTCAAATTGCTAGGCAAGTAACAGGAGCTCACCGTGTCATGGGGCCCTCAGATCTTGAACCCGGGCTGTCAGCTTTCCATATATTTAGGGCCAGGTTATGCTAGATCATGGGTGTCAAACTCACTGTGTCATGTTGCCATCACGTGACGTATCGTGACGTTTTTTCCCTTCACGGAGCTGGGGTGGACGTGACCTGTGCATGATGCATCCGGCCTGCGGGCCGCCAGTTTGACACCCCTGTGCTAGATGATAGATAAATAAGTGATCTTATTTAGTTAAAATGACAAACTAAAATACAGCAGTTAGTGGCAGAGAATATGACTGGAGTAATATCATTTCTTTATCCTGTATTTTCATAGCCTGAATACAGAAAAAAAATATACAGGGAAACTAATGTTTCCCCCCCCCTGCAGCTTGAGAGGTTATTTTTGATCAGGGAAACAGCCTGGGATAATATTTTTGATAAAGAAAATGGATTGTGGGGAAAGGTTTAAGCAATCCTCTTTCAGCATTAAAAAAAAACCTTTAAAAATCTGAATGTTGGCAGATATTAATGCATTTGCTGTGCATTATATTTTTAAGGCTGTTTGACTAACTTGCTTGCTTGCAGATATTGTAACCTCAGTGTTTGTCAAGTGGTACTATGCATACCAGTGCTACACAGCAAGACTCTAAGTAAGATGCATGTCTTACTCCAAACTTCAGAAAATCAAAATATTGGGGGGAAAGGCAAGGAACCCCAAAAGAGCGAAGCTGCCCAGAGGATCCAGATGCTTGTTGGTACATAGAGGATGTTGCTATTTTCTGTGACCCTTAAAATTTACCATGACTCGTAACTATGATAGGAGAATGCACATAGCAATACTGGTAGTCCCTGATTTATAGCAGTTCATTTAGTGACCGTTCAAAGTTACAACATCACTGAAAAAAGTGACTTATGACCGTTTTTCACCCTTTATGACTGTTGTAGCACCCCCATGGTCACATGATCAAAATTTGGATGCTTGGCACCTGGTTCATATTTATGATGATTACAGTGTCCTAGGGTCATGCAATCACCTTTTGCGACCTTCTGACAAGCAAAATCAATAGGAAAACCAGATTCACTTAATAACCGTGTTACTAACTTAACAAGTACAGTGGTTCACTTAACAGCTATGGCAGTGATGGTGAACCTATGGTACGCGTGCCGGAAGTGGAACGCAGAGCCAACTCTCCGGGCACGCCAGCTGTCGCCTGTTGCTCTTCCAGGTTCTGGCGCGCACATGCGTGCTGGCCAGCTGGTCTTCACGTGTGCAGGAGTGCCGGAAACTGGAAGAGCAGCTCCTTGTCACGCATGCACGCGCCGGAAAGCTGAGCCTCCGGTTTATGGTGTGTGCATGTGCGCTGGGCAGCTGGTCTTTGCGTGTGCATGCGTGCCAGAAACCGGAATACCAGGTGACCGGCACGCATGCGCATGCCAGAAACCAGAAGTTCAGCTTCCCGGCACGCGCATGTGTGACGGGGAACTACTCTTCCGGTTTCCGGCGCTCCCCCGCCCGCGCGCACGCCCTCCCGTTTCGGCACTCAGTGCCGAAAAGGTTCGCCAACACTGAGCTATGGCATGAAAGGTCATAAAATGGGGCAAAATTCTGTCTCACTTAGCAACAGAAATTTTGGCCTCAATTGTGGTCATAAGTCGAGGACTACCTGTATAAGTTGTCTGTGGAAAACATGGTTTTTTGACAAGTTGTGTTCCTTTGATCGAATGATGGTGATATTTAGGGTACAAAAATGACTTGGATCCAGGGCTTTAAGTAACAAACAAGGATCCCCTTTAAAATATCTCAGCATTTATTGTGAAAATAAAAGCTTGGAAGGATGATGAAGGGAATGTGTGGGCTGATCCCTCATTGAAATTCTTTGTGCTGTTATGGAACAATTTGCATACAGATGACTGGTGTAGACCTGGAGGGCCAACAGATTATCCCTGTCAATGAAGTGTAGGCACAAATCACGCTGCATGTTTTGGAAAACAGTAAATAACCCTTGGTTGATGCCAGCTGGTTATTAATAGGTGTCTGTCTAGGAAGCCACGAAAATCTCATTCTCTACATCTTGTTTTATATTTTAAGATCTTCTGAATAATTTAAGAACAGAATAAGGTCGCTGGAATTGGTTTCATTTCCAAAGCTGCTCTCTTCTGAATTCTTTGCAAGACGTAATCTACTGTTCTTGAACTATTGCATGAAGGAATAGTTTCTCTGCATGTAATCACTTGTTTGGGGCATAGTTTCCTCCATTTAAAAAGCAAATTACAAAAGCAGATCTGTGCCACTGAATTTAAAAATATCTGTCTAGTTACATAAACCACTATAAATAATTTCAGTGCAGCCATTAAAATGCCTTTCACAAACTGAATGTATTTTAAATCAGATACTTTCAGAGGATCTTTTTATTATTAGGCAAGAAGCTTATATGATAAAGTTCACTGAACTTGATAACTGTTTGGAAATGTTAAATTCTAGATGTTGCCTGCAATTCTGTATGCACGTTTTTTGGCTTCACGTCACATTGAATTAAGCAGAATGTACTTCTAAAGTCAAAAGTAACATACTTCATCATATAAGATTGCTCACTCTGAAAGTAATGATAAATTCATGTATTTGCACGGGAATAAGAGAGGAACAACAAACTCCTCCTTCGGCTTATTTATTTTGTTTAAACTTCCCTACAGTATCTTAAGGTGTTCTATCAAACAGATGTTACTTAACCCTCAAGCAGTCAGTGTTTATGTGTGCCTGTGATGAAACAACTGGATTCTCTTTCTAAAAAGCTGTGTGAAAAGTGTGAGTGAGCCAACAAGAAGGAAAGAGAAGAATCTCAAGTAATCCTTCTTATATGGAAACAAGGGGTCATAAATATCAGGTAATCCTCTTGTCAAAATAGGGGGTCTGGTCTGTTGAGCTTCCATTTAACCCTTGCACTTCTGAAAGTGAAGGTTTCCTGCAAACTCCCTTGTCTCATCTTCATGTTCTCCTTTTACCATTTATCAACAATTTTAGAAAGTGGCTGACCTTTAAACCTGTTATTATGGGATTGCGGGAGGAGGAATTTGTTTTTGTTTTTGTTTAAAAAAAAAAGACAATCAAGGCTCTTTCGGCTGCTTTGCTTCCCATGTGACTTAGATGGAGAATTGACTCAAAGCACAGTTCCTCCCCCAGCAGTGCAAGGCAGAAAGACGAGAACAGCACGGTCACTTCCAAACACTCCTGGCATAAATGCAGAGGAATGAGCAAAGAGCTTCAGTACTTTAGAAGTCATCTCGAAGATCCTGGGTTCTCACTTGGAATATGTTTCTTTGGAAGCTTCTCCTTTCGATTTCCTTGGCAAACAGAAAATATGGGATGGAAGAAGTGTGAAAAGAATTGAAGTGCTGCTGCTGAGAAGCGCTGGGGTGTTATTTGCACGATGAGTATTATAATGAAGCCGAGATCCCGTTCCACCAGCTCTTTAAGAACTTCCGATGCAACCTGGTAATGTGGTTCCCCCTCCCTTTCCGAATCCTAGCTCTGTATCTACAATTGCTTTGCGTTCTATTGTGTGATGTGTTAGCAAATTATGCCCACTGATCCGAAAGATTTGGAGGGATAGGTAAGCCAATACTGGAAATAGTCCTTGCCTTGCTCTATGCAACATGGTTGTGTCTTACACCGACTTATTATTTTCATGAATGTTTGCTGCTGTTTGAAAAACTTCTAGAGATGTAATTTGAACGAAGGGGCAGGAGGATCATTATTTTAAAGGGTGTGTATTTTGCAATCTTTCATACTCTGTGTGCATTTTAATAGATCGAGGGGTAACAGATCTTGTGGTTTGTGAGGGGTGAAAATTTACCTTATCTGCTAATTTAAAAAAAAATCATCTTTTTGAAGAGCCCTACGTTAGTAGTGTTACAAATGCTGGTGCAATATTGTGTTAATAGAACAATTTTGTTCATCTGCAATTAGTATTCCCACTTATTTGGTACTAAAAGAACTAAATTTAGTATCACTTATGACTTAAGCATGCATGCATAGATTATTTCATTAGTCCAGAGATCATATCATGCCTAAATTGGTCCTCAGGTTAATCTCAGCTCTGGCCTGAACTGACTAGATGGCATTTGACAAGTTACCGTCTCCTTATGCATAGTTTTCTATCTCACTTCTGTTAAATGGGGAGCCATTTATCAAATTGGGTCACAAAACACATGTGAGGAACTTTGAACATTTGGAAATACAACACTGTTGTTAAATACAATTTTGTAGTCCTCCTTAAGGTTGCAACCTAATATATGCGAGATATATAACACAATAAAGCCAGAAGGATCAAACTAGAACTTGGTTTTAAATAAATCCATAGAGTGCTATTGTCATCTTACTAATCAGCCGGCAATTTTTTGTTATGGTTGTGTAAATTATAGGACTTTTCAGGATGTTAATCCAGGAAGGACAAATTCACTCTTACCTATACCTTGTAGGCATATCCTGTTTTATTTCTAGATGCTTTGACATCCTGCCACTTTTACTTATATCTCCTCTTATTGTTGCATGCATAGAGACATGAGCAAAGAAACAATTCAAGTACATATATCATGCTATTTCCTATTGTTCTGATAAAATTCATTATAGGTATTTTAGATTGTCAATTTCTTCTTTGAATCAGGATTTTTCTGTATTTTCCTTAAGGGATTGGCCACAATTTTATATAGCTTAGATAGCTCCAGTAGTGCTACTAATCCATGATGAATCCATACAGTTTTGTTAAAATAGTTAATGCATGACATATATAATATTATTAACAAGATGTAGTAAATGCATTCTATTAGGCTTCACTTTGTACATGCTTCATGCCTCTGGCATGAGTAGCAATGGATTTAGTCAACCTACGTCAACGCCGGAATATGACACAGTTGGAATCTTCACAGTAAACTGTTGCCAACTCTCCGTTACAAAAGCAGGAAGAAGCATCTTTTGTTTACCTCTGTAGTCATATGTCTATAATTGACAGTCCGTATTCAGGCAAAATCCCAACTAATGTCACAGAATTTCACTTTGTTGCACAGAGAAATATTCTATAGCTTGGATTTTTGTTGTTGCAAACACAGAGATATATATATATCACAACACACACACACACACACACATTTTTCCACTTTTATATTATTTCACTAATCTTCATTCCCCCCCCCAACATCCATATAATACTATGATTCTTTGTTTTATTTGTTTGCATGTTTATTGACATACTTTCAAAATGTAAAAGTAATGGTAATGATCCTATAGCAGTGTTAGATACAGTTTTAAGTGTTCTCTGATGTAGGTCTTGGTGGTCCAAGGCATTTGGAAGCAAAACATTTGGAAGCAAAAATATTGTTAGCTATCACAGGTTATTGTCTATGTCCCTTGAGCATAATCCTGATCTTTATAAATGTAAATCATGCACATGGCAAGATAAACATTTTAAGCATTCTGTTTGTAAGTTAATAAAATGAAGGCAGGGTGCTTTTTTCGTAATAAAGCATTGCAGTAAAGTATTTATCAGATGCTTATAAGCATTTTAATATTCCTACTGATTAGACAACTAATGTAGAATTTACTAAGAGGCAGTTTCCTCCTACCAGCCACATGCAACAATAAGTGATGGACAGATAGCTCCACGTGCATATATTAGCAAATATATGACCCACACATTTATTTTTATTTATTTATTAGATTTCATTGCACCTTTATTACTTTATAAATACCTCAAGGCAACAAACATCTGTAATACCCCTTCCTTCTCCTATTTTCTCCACAACAGCACCCTGTGAGGTGAGTTGGGCTGAGAGAGAAAGTGACACCCAGTTGGCTTTCATGCCTAAGGTGGGACTAGAACTCACTGTCTCCTGATTTCTAGCCTAGTGCCTTACCAACAAATTGGCTCGTATATATTCCCTATAACAGATATATTTGCATGTACAATTCCCTTCTCCCAATCTCATCGAATTGTAGAGAAATTTAACATTTCCTTCCTTGCATGCTGCCTTCAACATACACCCCTACTCTCAAAATCATGTTTTTTTCTAATTTACCATTATTTTTCACGATGAAATTAGCATAAGCTACATGAGGGAAAAAGTGTGCAAGAAGAACTTAACTCATTAGGAGTTTCTTTCTAATCAGTTGTGCGCAAGGGCAATTTGGATTTTGGTTTGTCCATATCTTTAGTGGCTCAGTCATTGTGCATGTTCTGCCTCCATCTTCCAACTTTGATCTAATCCCTCAGGGTGTAGCACCATCCATTTGTCTTTATCAGGGTGGCCTTATTCTTGCAGATCTTTATTATTAATTATCCAAGCTGTTGTCTTGGAATAATTTCATTGTGAACAGAGGAGTGCATGATGCCAGTTGGAAAAATCTAGTTAATGCATGTTGAAATGTAAAATGCATTGTTAACAACAGTACTCTATTAAGGACTGTTTTCCTGCTTGATGTTAAAAAACTATTCATAAAAATGAACTTCTCTGTATAATCAAAACCAGCATGTCAAGAAGAAATCTAGATGAGAGGCTTCATCCTAGCATGCTCAATTTATGTAATTGGCACACGGCTACGTAACTGTAGTCTAAAATAGCCTTATTCAAAAAGAAGTTAGAAGTCTAGAAATACATTAGGCTAGGTGTTTCTTAAGCTTTCCAATCCCTGGCACATTCTGAATTTGAACAACCATTACATGCACTTCCACAAAATGTCCATGGAAAATCCTGTTTAGCCACAAATGAGATGTCCCTGAGACTGAGTAAGTCTGAGTCTGATTTCTGAAACTCAGTCTTCCTATTGGTTTCCATAAGGACTAAGTGCCAGCATATTTGTACTATTCAGTGCAATGCAACCAGATCCCTGCTGTTCACACCATCTCAAGGATGCTTTTTGGGTTTTCTCCATTCTTATCTAGTTTTATAGGGTTGTTGGGTTTTTTTTCCATAACCCATGTTAGTAAAGCTTCAGTCTACAGCAGTACTGCTCAATGAATGCCTTTGCTCCATATTAGGACAGTAAAGTTTATAGAAGAAGAAAAGTCAAAATCAGTAGAAAGAAGGGTTTTAAATTCCAGCACTCCAGCTGTCCTGGGCAAAAACAGGAGGAGCAAGAAAGGTCATTGGGTGCTAGAAAAGGTATCTGAGATTCTCTAGTGTTTAGGGACTGAGAGAGGCAGATGGAGTTGTTGGGTAAGGAATGGAGGATAACACAGACATAAATAATCCAAAAGATAGCAGGCAGCTTCTTCCATAAACATTTAGCGCAGTTGGAGAGAAATCTGAGAAGACCCAAGTTATTTACCTTAATTATAGTAACTCCCGATAAAAGAAGTTGGGAAATTCCTCTTATGCTTTCCAAGATTTTGTATTTAGTCCCTACTAATATTAAAGATACCTTCCTGAAATCTCTGCAGCTTTTGCTTCCCTCATCTTGCCCAGCTGTGTAGGTCTTGACAAGGACATCATATCATGTACCACTATACTAGGCCACCATATATCATATCATATATCAAATCATAATATAATGTAATATAACTTTTTAAAAAAAGCCTATTGACTAAGCAGAGAGCCAATGTGGCTTGAAAGATGTTTTGTTTGATCTGGTGTACTTCTGTGTAAGATGAGTATGAAATATTTAACATTTGAAAAGGCCAAATGATTTTGGAGGAAGAGATTTTTCATCGTGTTGTTAACATTTTACTTGTACTTAAGTCAATGAATCTTAAAAGCCCTAAATGTTGGGAGATTATTATTTGAATAAATCTTTGTCATTTTCGCCCTCCCCCACCAAATTTGAACTACAAATTAATTCATAGTTTCACTTATAGTTTCTCATAGTTTCATAGTTGCTTTCAGGTTTTCAGGGCTACAGTTTGTGATTCTTTAAATTGTTCGTGTTTTTTTTCTGCTGTCTGCTATACCTGAAAACATTTCAGTATGTAGTTGTCAGGAAAAGACAAATACTGAACATGACCATCATTCATTCATTCATTCATTCATTCATTCATTCATTCATTCATTCATTCATTCCAAAGCTGAATTTGGAATACCCTGAATTCAGTGTTGATGGAGCCATTTGTTTATGAGATTGTATGGAAGGAACAAAAGCTACCATGCAGGGGCTTAGGATAAAAATAAAGGATTAAAAAAAACCTTTTACAAGTGCTTTGTAAAAATTATACTAATAAATATTCATCTTTATTGAACAATTGAGGTGAACTCCTAAGTTTGTTTTATTTTATATATTTGTACTTACTAGAATTATTACTTAGTAGGCTTTAAACAATCCCTTTCTTTCTAGCCCTGTTTGATAGACTTGCTGTAGAGTGGTCATGCTATACAATCAGCAGTGTCCTTGGAGATGGGTCAAAACAGGCAGTGTGGCAGATAAAATCCATATCCAAATCCACCAGATCTGCCATCTTACGCACTTTGACCTCTCCTATGGATGCCACTGCATATGTCCTACTTGTAAAAGATCTGCCCTCTGTTTGAAAATGGTCAGTCTGTAGCCCTCTTTTAAAAGATATCCTCTTCCCTATTGTTCAGCCTTTCACAATTTGGTGTCATCCATATGAATTGCTTCATCTTCTATAATTCACAGATGAAAATTATAGAACCACGAGTCCATTATATTTGTAGGATACCATTTTGGGGAACTTTGTTCTTTTCCCCAAACACCATCTGAGCTGTGTAATTCAGAAATAAAGAATGTTAAATAGAGGTGTGCATTAAATTTAGTCTCAGATCACAGCAGATGGAGTGGGTATTCAAGGTCACCTATCTATATTCTTCTACTATATGAAATACATATGGGATTTATTTTATTATTATTTGAATTAATGTAACTGTTTTCATAGGGAGCCACTTTGGTGCAATGATTAAGGCATCAGGATAGAAACCAGGAGACCATGAATTCTAGTCCTACCTTAGGTACAAAGCCAGCTGTGTGACCTTGGGCAGTCACTTTCTCTCAGCCATAGGAAAGAGGCAATAAACTTGCCAAGAAACTACTGGTAGCTGCCAGAAGTCAATACAGATTCAAAAGTGCACAAACAATTGTTTTTCTATATGTATGCCTAGAAATAGCAAAATTTTTATGCAAACATATATAAAAGCACTTAAATATGAGCCAGATGTGTGCTACAGCTGCCAAAAAAGCCAATGCAGTCCTAGGTTGTATCAACAGAGGGACAGTATCAAGGTCACATGAAGTGTTAGTATCGCTTTATACTGCTTTGGTAAGACCACATTTTGGAATACTGGGTCCAGTGGTGGGTTGCTGCCGGTTCGGACCGGTTCTTTAGAACAGGTAGCGGAAATTTACCGCCGCTCGCAGAACCGGCAGCGATGACCGGCGGTCCACGCTCCCGACCCGGTCCTCCGGTCGCCGCGGCTTGCAAAAAAACCCTCTGCGCATGCGCAAAGGCTTCTGCACATGCGCAGAGGGTCACTGAGCCGAGGTGGCACAGTAGTTAGAGTGCAGCACTGCAGGCTACTTCAGCTGACTGCTAGCTGCAGTTCAGCGGTTCAAATCTCACCGGCTCAAGGTTGACTCAGCCTTCCATCCTTCTGAGGTGGGTAAAATGAGGACCCAGATTGTTGGGGGCAATATGCTGACTCTGTGAACCGCTTAGAGAGGGCTGTAAAGCACTATGAAGCAGTATATAAGTCTAAGTGCTATTGCTATTTCCGGGCCTTTTGCGCGACATGACGGGGGCGCGTGCGCGAGCTTCCGTCATGATGCGAACCAGCAGGGAAGGTAAGTGGAACCCACCCTTGACTGGGTCCAGTTTTGGTCACCACAATACAAAAAAGATGTTGAGACTCTAGAAAAGGTGCAGAGAAGAGCAACGAAGATGATTAGGAGGCTGGAGGCTAAGACATACGATGAATGATTGCAGGAACTGGGTATGTCTAGTCCAATGAAGACAAGGACTAGAGGTGACATGATAGTGGTCTTCCAATATTGAGGGGCTGTCACAGAGAAGAGGGGCAAACCTATTCTCCAAACAACTGAGGGCAAGACAAGAAGTAGCAGATGGAAACTTATCAAAGAGAGATCCAACCTAGAACCAAGGAAAAAATTCCTGACAGTGAGAACAATTAATCAGTGGAATGGCTTATGTCCAGAAGTTGTGAGTGCTGCATTCCTGAAGGTTTTTAAGAAGAGATTGGGCAGCCATTTGTCCAGAATGGTGTAAGGTCATCTGCTTGAGCAGGGGGTTGAACAGATTTCCAAGGTCCTTTCCAACTCTGTTTTTCTATATTCTATTCTGTATTCCATTCATTTGTGAATTTCCTAAAAGTCTAATGTTCCTTTTGGGGGGGGGGGGAATCTATGAAATGTTTTGCAAAGTAACAATACAAATTGTAAAAAAAAAAAGTAAAAAAGTGATAATAGAAAGAAATAAAAGAAAAAAAATAGAAACAACAAAAAAAGATATTAAGAAGTGGCTTCCAATCTTTTTTTATTGCCTTTATAAATACACATATTTTATCCCTCTAAGGTTACATCAGAACATCCCTTCTTTCCTTATTTATCCTTTCTAGTCATCAAACCCATAAATCACAAGTTTATTTTTTTCTGTTTTCAGCAGAAGGTCCATAAATAGTTTCCAGTCACCAATGAATGTAATTATTGTCTTTTACCTAATCAAACAAATCAGTTTTGCCATTTCTGCAAATTCTGTCATCTACACCAACCATTCCTCCACTGATTGGCATTTAGTCTTCCCTTTTTTAGTTTTGCTTGCAATAAGAATAGGAGCAAAATGCTTTCGACTTGCTTTTTGAAGCGAACATAGAAAATTCACACTTCTTGCCAAAAAATACCTGCATTAGGGAAAATATTTGCAATATTGCAAACAACAAATATGTACTTCAATAAATGTACATGTGCACAATCGTTCAATAGACTATCCTTTAAATATAAACTATTGTGGGAAGAGTCCACAATAACATTCAACTTTGGAATTTAATGCTATGGGGTTGCAGGTTGGGAATGCAGTACTGAAAGAACATGACAGTAGATTCCAAGGTCAGTTTTCAAACTCTACAAAGCTCTTAGTCCACTCCCTGATACCCAACTTCAGGTGCCAGGAAAAGTAATGGACTTCCTGTCTCCACTTAGGATCCCTATGCAGAGGGGATACTGCTGTATCGGCTCATTCAGATAAGCTTAAGTCTTAGCTTCTCATCGATATAAACCCCATTTAAATTAAAGCTGTTTTTCTGAAATTAGAGCCTTGTGAATTATTTCTATTTAGTCATTATAATCTAATTCACATTTACAGTACTTATGCTGCAGTTTAAAGCCAGACTCTCTGTTCTGGTTTACTCAGGAGTAACTCCAACTAGTGGAATCAATGGGCTTCAGTTCAAGAGTGCATAGATTGCAGCTTTTGTCATTTTTACTTGGAAGAAGATTCATGGAACGTAATACTGAACAATCAAGTCTATTTTCTGAAAATTGCTTTTTATGGTACTGGAAAATGAACTGAAAGTTTGTTTAGAAGTTTGGGAGTGCTATTAAATTCAAATCCAAATACATCTGAGTAGAATTGTGCTCTACATTGTATTCTGCTGGGAATGATCTTGTGTTAGGCCAAGCTTGGTGATTGCCCAGCCAGGATATTTTTGGGTATTATCAAAAATGCAAATTGATAGTCAAAAATAATGTATTACTATGTTAACTCTTGCATTTTATTGCCAAAGTTGGAGAAAAATTTCTGTACTTTGATCAGCCAAGTACTATATAGTAGTGTATTACATTGTAGCACAGAATTCTCCATCATGATCAATACTGACCCAAAAGTCAGTTGGACTTATCCAAGGGATCAATAAATAGCAGAGGATCAGAAGGAGGCCCCGAGGTCAATAGGTGGTCAATAAATGATGGAAGGTTGACTGGGAGAGCTCCACACTAGTTACTAGTCCTGAAGGTGAAATGGCTAATGGTGAGATAGCATTACCCAGGATTGGCTAGTCAGCTGCCAGCAAGAGCAGATTATTATTGTTGGTTGCATAGTCAACCAGATGTTCACTGGCTTTGACATTTTTATCCATCTCTTGAGTCCTTCCCAAGGGCCTGAGATAGGCAGATATTGTTGTTTGATGGTTTTAGAAGTATCGTCACAGGATGTAAGCCATTTCAAGTAAAGCTGCCTTTTGCAATTGACTGATGGTGATTTTGTCAATGCCAGTGGTGTTCAAGTGGTATTCCAGATGTTTTGGGATTGCACCCATGGCACTGATTGCTATTGGTACTAGCTTTGCTTTCTTTTGCCACAATCATGCTATTTTTATTTGCAAATCTTTATATTTTGTGATTTTCGCCAGTTTTTCCTCTTCTTGGTCTTCTCTCTCCAGGTACTTCCATGTCCACTATCAGTCTTTTTGTCTTTCCTATCAACAATTGTTAAGTCTGTGATGTACAAAAAAAACAAAAAAAAATAGTATAATGTATTTTTTAAAACAACAACAACAACCATATTTACAAACTATTCTAATGTAGAATATTTGTGCTGTTAATTACAGCATTGAAGAGAATTCATTTAAAGGACTGTAGTTTTCCTATGGCCCAAGTTGGTTTTCTATTTCCAATGTGTGCGAGGAATATGTCAGCAGTTCTTTGTAATGGGATAAGAATAACCTTTACTGATAAATAAATGTAACTGCTTACAGTTGATTTCACCCGAGTGGCACGGATCTAGAAGTTCTTTTATGATAAAGTCCATGTTTAATATGAAGTAATACATAACATATACCAAAAAAAAAAAATGGAATATAGTTGCTCATGTGCTGTTTGAAAGCAGTTGCACATTAAATTACAGGATTTTTTTTAAAAATAATTTTTATTGAATTTTTTCAACATTTAAAATCACATATTCACTTTTACAGCTATCCATTATCGGTATCAATCCTAATTTCAAATTTCCTAATCCTAGCCTATTATTTTATACATTTTGTAATTTCTTATAATTATCCATATACGTACTCAACTGTATTATACATTCTACTATTCTATATAAATATTATAAATATAAACATAAATATATATATATATATATACAGTTTCGTTCTAACTCATATTTTATATAATCTTTATGCATTGATTTTACTTTTATGTTCAAGCCAGTTGTACCACTTATTCCATATCTTGTAATAATCAGTTTCCTCTCTGTCATGTAATTCCATTGTTAATTTATCCATTTCTGAGCATTCTAGCACTTTTTAAATTATCATTGCGCTTGAGGGGACATTTTCTAATTTCCAGTTTTGGGCAAATATGATCCTGGCTGCAGTTATTATATGGAGCATGATGTATTGTTGTTGTTTTTTTGTTCATATTTCCTTTTATAATTCCTAATAAAAACAGCTCTGGTTTCATCTCTATTTCTTGTTCTATAATTTCTTCCAACCATTTTTTAATTTTCTTCCAATAATTCTTCGCCTTTGGGCACGTCCACCACATATGGTAGAACGTCCCTTGCTCATGGTTACATTTCCAACAATTTGCCGGTCTATTTGGAAATATTTTTGCCAACCGTGACGGAGGTAGGTGCCATCGATAAAACATTTTGTAGATATTTTCTTTATACGCTGCTGCCATCATTAATTTATAATTTTTCTCCCATATTTTCTCCCAAAATTCCAAGTCAATAGTATATCCAAAATTTTGGGCGCAAATTACCATTGTCTCCTTGACTGTTTCCTCTTCCATTTTAAAATCTAACAGGCAATTATACGTTTTGGTTATCATTTTTTCTTCTGTCCCTAATAGAATTTTGTCCAGTTCTTGTTGTTCTTTTTGGAATCTGTATTGTACTAAATCTTTTTTATACCTAGACTGTATTTGTAAGTAAGGCCACCAATCTATCTCTATTCCTAATGATTTCAGTTCCTGGTTTGATTTAAGTTTCTCTTGCTCATCTAATAATTCTTTATATGTCACTATCTTGTTGAGATCCAATACGTTTGGGTAAATTATTGCCTTCATGGTAGATAGCCATTTTGGAATTTTGGTATAATGATTTCCCTTAATTTTCAGCCACACATCTAACAGAGCGTCTCTTATCTGATACCTCTGGAAATATGTATATGATTTATGTTTCCCCTCCCAGATAAAAGCATGCCAGCCAATCGGTAAGTCATGGCCTTCTATTGTTAATATTCTTTTGTTTTTGAGTGTAATCCAGTCTTTAAGCCATGTTACGGCTGCCACTTGGTGATAAAGTTCCCAATCTGGGAGTCCAAAACCTCCCTTACTTCTATTGTCCTGTAATAATTTCAGTTTTATTCGGGCCTTTTTCCTTAGCCAAATAAATTTCAGAATCATCTTATTTAGCTCTAAGTAAAAAAATTTCCCAAGTTTTATTCGTACCGTTTGGAATAAGAAAAGAATTTTAGGTAAAATATACATTTTTATGGTTGCAATTCTTCCAATTAATGAAATTTGTAGTTTCGCCCAATTTTCCAAATCCTTTTGTATTTTTTGTATTAATTTAGTATAATTATCTTTTATTGAGGTGCATTTTGCTGTCAACCAAATTCCTAAATACTTAACTTTCTTTACAATTTGAATTCCCAATATCTCCTCCAGTTTCTTATTTTGGTGATGTGTGAGATTTTTTGTTATTATCTTTGTTTTTTCCTTATTTATTTTTAATCCTGCTACCTTACCAAATTTCTCTATCTCCTGAATTTGTATCGTTCCTGATTTGAGGGGTTCTTCAATAATGAAAGCCTTATCATCGGCAAATGCCTGTGTTTTGTATTCTTCTTTCTTGATTCTTAGACCTTTATTTCTTGATTATCCCTAACCTGAGTCAACAGCACTTCCAAGGAATAATATAAATAAAAGGGGCAATAGTGGGCATCCTTGTCTAACCCCTTTGATTATATTAACTGTCTCTGTCAGCTCGCCGTTTACTATTATTTTAGCCATTTGTTTTGAATATATTGCCTTAATCATCCTGATAAATTTTTTGCCAAATTCCATAATATTTAATTGCGTTATAAGAAACTGCCAATTTAGATTGTCAAATGCTTTTTGTGCATCCACGAATATTAATGCTAATTGTTTCTCAAGGTGCGCTTCATAGTACTCTAATACATTCATGATAGTTCTTGTATTGTTTCTTAGTTGTCTTTTGGGAAGAAATCCGTTTTGATCGGGGTGTATAATTTGATTGAGTATTTTTTTAAAAATCTTTCCGCAATGATCATCACAAATATTTTATAATCCGCATTTAGCAATGAAATTACAGGATTTCTTAATTGAATTTCAGCTATTATTCCTAAATTATGGTATTAGTATATCTGGGCACAAATTTTTGAAATTCTGCAACAAATGTGTGATTAAAAAAATGAAGTGAATAGTTTCTGCAAATTATTGAAGCAGATATTCTCTAATTATAGGAGTCCTGAGAGGCTGCAGAAGATCAAAGAGATGTTTGTACAGGGAAAATGAGACCTTCAAATGAGCTGTTGCATAAGCTAGCTCAAGGATGTCCTGTTTCACTTATGACTACTTCTCTGGGTTCCCCCCCCCCTTTCCTTTGAAATAAATTATGAAACAAATGTATTTTATCAAAATGAATATTAGAGGCAAAAAATAATGCTGGATATTTTCTCTGCATGACCTTAGTTGACAAAAGCAGTTTTTCAATATTTGAAACTTAGCAATTCTGAAAGCCAAAAAAAAAAAAAAAACCAAAAACCAACCCTGCCTGAAATAGGTTTGATTAAAATGGCAAACTCCTAGAAAAAAAGATCTCTTGTGAACTTATTTATTACAGAAAGGTTTATGTGGAACAACTTTCCACAGCACTGATTGTTCATAGCCCAAAATTCCCGTTGCTAAGATTGTTAAGTGAGTTTTGCCCCATTTTATGACTTTTTTTTTGCAACAGTTGTTAAGCGAATAATTGCAGTTGTTAAGTGAATCATTGCGGTTGGTCAGTGACTCTGGCTTCCCCAATTGACTTTGCTTGTCGGAAGCCAGTTGGGAAGGTTACAAATTGTGATCACATGACCCCAGGACAGTGCAACTGTCATAAATAAGTTGCCAAGTTGCCAATGAAATTTAATCACAGGACCACGGGGTTACAGCAATGGCTGTAAGGGTGAATACGGGTCATAAGTCACATTTTTCAGTGCTGTTGTGACTTCAAACAGTCACTAAACAAATGGTTATAAGTCAAGGACTACCTGTACAATCCAAGGGTTCGTAGAACTGCAACCTTATGTCATTTTATGTTTGCATCAGTTGTGTTCAACTTCTAATTTGGTAGGAAGATGGTTAAAATCTAGCATTTTTAGAGTCTTTCAAATTGATTTCTTTGTTTTAGTAAAATTTTATATTTTTTATCTTAGATTTGTTGGTAATAATTTCCGGGCAGCATGGCAGGGATGTGGACTTGATTGTCACTAGTGGTTATTGGTAGTACTGGTCCAGGGGTGGGTTCCAACTTACCTTCTGCCAGTTTGCTCCCTCCCGCGCCGTGTGGGCGCGCCTCATGGGCGCACGCGCACGCACACGCAGTAACAAAAAATCCGGAAAAAAACCCAAAGCTGAAAAAAAGATGGCGACCGCATGCACAGTGCCAGAAGTCGGCTTCTGCACATGCTCAGAAGGGGGAAAGAAATAAAAAAAAATTAAAAAATTTTTAAAAAAAGATGGCGGCCCCCACGGACCGGCACCTACCGATTCGGTTCGGTGATGTCATCGTGACATCACCAGTGGGCCATTACAGGTTCGGGAGAACCGGTCCAAAACGGGAGGAACCCACCCCTGTACTGGTCAAATAATAATGGTTCCTTCATAGGTAAAAGTCACAACAATAATTGCTATGAAACCTGTCCCTTCTCTTTCATTCTACTATCCTGCTCTAGCTTTCTTAACAATCCCAATTCTCCTTTCAACTGTGTCATACAAAGAGTTCTATGTTTTGTACTTCTTTGGGTTGAGACCAAACAGATCATCTATCTTGCCTCTAAGTTCTCCAATATAGCAATACAGATAGTCCTTGACTTACAACCATTCATTTAGCACCTGTTCGAAGTTAACAACAGCACTGAAAAAAGTGAGTTATGACCGTTTTTCACACTTACAATTGCAGCATCATCAAGGTCACATGATCAAAATACAGATGCTTGGCAACTGGCATGGTTGCAGTGTCCCAGGGTCATGTGATCACCTTTTGTGACTTTCTGACAAGCAAAGTCATGGGGAAGCCAGATTCACTTAACAACCATATTACTAACTTAACTGCAGTGATATACTTAATAACTGTGGCAAGAAAGGTCATAAACTGGAGCAAAACTCACTAATTGTCTTGGTTAGCAACAAAAATGTGAGGGTCAATTGGGGTTGTAAGTTGAGGACTACTTGTACTGCATCAAAGCTAACTGTAAAATGGTACATAGAGGACCCTCACTGAGTGAATTAGTAGGTAGAAGAATGTTTTATTTCACATTAAGTGTTGAAGCTCATTGAAAATACCCAGTATAGGTTTTGCAAAAAATCTATTTCTGGTGGAAGAAAACCTGATACTGTAAGCTAGTACATTTCATACCACAACAAGCCCACCATGACGGAAGTTGTGGTATCACATATCTTGACAATACCCATTAGGGAAAATCTGTCCTAGAAACTGAGGAATTTCTGTAGATTTTTGAACCCTGGGTCCTATTTGATGGAACTGAAGAGGTTGTCTGTGAAAGTATAACATTCTCCTGACTGACAGCAGGAGAGTCCAAGAATGGGTTATGACATTGTCCTTTCTGCCCAGAGACTGAGTCAAATTGAAGCCACGCCCCGTTGCCTCTCTCCATGGCTCCAGTTTTTGACTCAGTCTTGCCTTAGAGAGACCATTTCTTTCACTATCTGGACTTCCTAATCCATTCTTGGACTCCATCTGTACTCAAGCGATCTTGGAGTTTTTGACAGCAGCGGAAGCAGCAGGAGCGCTGCCCTGCATTCCGCAGACCTTAACTTGTAGCTGTCTCTGCTACAAAAAAACAACAACATTTTTTTATAATGTTATTGTTTTAGGACAGAATGTAGCAAAATGTAAAGAGTCTGTGTTTTCTGTGGTGATCAAATTTTAGACAGATAGATTGAAAATCTTTTTATAAAGAGAAGGGTTATTCATAAGGATAATGATGCTATTTTCTGAAATAGTGTAGCTGATTGATGGGAAGGAGATGGATATATATTAATAGGCTTATATTTCTTTCCATAAAATAAATGAGTTGCTAGATCAAGTCAGCCAGCTGATGAAAATACTAAGAAAATGTACACGATGAGAGGCTGGGTAACAATAAGGTAGAACTAAATATGTAGCAAATGGTGAACTAAAATTTCTTTCTTTGCACATATAATCTTTCTGTTGTCCAAAATGCTGATTGGGACTGGCCAATAGTGGCCTTATGCCTTGGGTCACTCTGACAATTGGATTTGAGTGTGTAATATTATATTTGCCTTTCCATCCTCCAGAGCTTTGTTTATGTATGTGGTCGGGCAATGTGTTTTCCAGCATTTTTTTTTAGAAACGTCCTGAAACAAATCAGGAGTGTGGCTGTATGGAGTCACAGAATTTAAACACAACATATTCAGGCCTGTCTGTCCCATCCGAAGGGAATTGGGACCAATTCCCCCATTCCATTTGGGACCTGGACTTATGCCAAATCTAATACATTCTCTTGAGAAACAATTCAATCAGGCTAGCTGCTTCTAGAAAATAACTTTTTGAAATTGGGAACCAGTATCCTTTTAGTGCCTTTTGGGCTTGGAGACTCCAAAGTATCTCTTTCATTTGGGAATTTTGCTGAATCTCGGGGGGATTTCTAGTGAAGCTGGCTGGGTGCTAACCGTGCTGATCTTGTTGAACTCAGTTAGGGACAAGGTTTTGTTCTGAGAATAGGGAACTTTTCCAAGTCTGCACAGGCAATGCAGAGATTACACTTCTCAAGGTTACTTTCTAAGGTTTCACAGAAAAGGGAGGATTAGGAAACTAACATTTTCAATACCAGCTCTGTTAAAACTAGGGGTGAAATCCAGCAGGTTCTAACAGGTTCTGGAGAACTGGTAGCGGAAATTTTGAGTAGTTCGGAGAACCGGTAGTGGAAATTTTGAGTAGTTTGGGGAACCGGCAAATACCACCTCTGGCTGGCCCCAGAGTGGGTTGAGAATGGAGATTTTGCAGTATCCTTCCCCCTGGAGTGGGGAGGGAATGGGGATTTTGCAGTAGCTCGGACGAGCGTCGGGGAGGGGAAGGGGGTAGTTGTAGGTG
>QLTV01000965.1:5560745-5582821 GCA_003457575.1 Thermophis baileyi | reverse complement strand
GTGGGGTGGGAATGGAGATTTTGCAGTATCCTTCCCCTGGAGTGGGGTGGGAATGGAGATTTTGCAGTATCCTTCCCCTGCCACGCCCACCAAGCGACACCACGCCCACCAAGCCACGCCCACAGAACCGGTAGTAAAAAAAATTGGATTTCACCACTGGTTAAAACGATATTTATTTTTTAGAGTTGTGTTGAAAAAAATTGAGGAAACAGTACTGATTACATTTCACCAAGAAGTAACTGTCTCAGTTCTGATATTTAATTGTTAAAATAGAAGTTCATAGGAAAGTTAAGGCATCATTTCCTTCCATTTGCATATCTGGAACATAGTGGCAGGGCTGTGCAGGGCTTCGGATTAAGGGAAAAAGACATTAAGGGGGTTCATTGAAAGGGCAACTCATGTCGTTCCTGTTGACAAATGGTTAAAATAGCTATGCATTTAAATGACTGTCCTTCACAATTGCGGCATAACTCTAGGAAAAGATGCATTTAGTTGCCAGCAGTATTCCTTGCACACCAACCAAGTCTCCAAAAGACACTGATTTCAAATTTGAAGTGCTGCACTGCTCTTGTGTGGTGTTTCGGGAAACTTTCAAAGCTTAGCCAGTACAAATATTTAAGCTTTCCAGTGCAATGCTTAATCTCTTGTGTGCACCTAACTGTCTTTAGCTAAGTTTTAATCTCTGTTGCTGACAACACAACTTCTGTATCTGAGAAAATGGAAATGGTTGTTGATGGGGAATCCTACCCTTAGTTACAATACAAGTTTTTTTTAGCTTGGAGGAAATATTTTGTTCTTAGAAACAAATGTTGATGAATAATTAGGAAATGATGCAGTGAGAATTTTATCCATCTGAAATTCAAAGACAAATATTTTTTTTATTTTTTTTATAAATTTTATTTGTACATTTTTCTTTAACATACATGAGTGCTTAATAAACAGTGCATTGTCTGGGTCAATTTATCTCTACATAATATCAATAATAATAATAACAACAATATTTACTTGTATATAGTAGTATTCTTCCAACTTCTAATTTCTACCTCTGCTATCTAACCATTTGTAAAACAAATCCCATGTTAAAAAGTATTCTGTATCCTCTTTATCCTTTATCTTTAATGTTAACCTATCCATTTCTGCACAGTCTAATATTTTTTTTAATTATGCTTTCATCTGTAGGAGTTCCCTCATTTTTCCAATATTATGCAAATACAATTCTTGCTGCTGTCAACACATGTAATATTAAATATACAACCCCTTTGTGATATTTTTCTGGTAGTATACCTAACAAGAATGTCTTTGGCTTTAAGTCTATATGTTGCTTTATCATTTTCTCTACCCAAGTGAGAAATTTTGTTTCATGCAGTGAGAATTTTATCCATCTGAAATTCAAAGACAAATATTTTTTTTTCTTAACTGAAGTAAAGCTATAAACAGAACACTATCTTGTGTTGTTACCTTGATGACAAGGGACATTCTGGATATTTTGGTGCACTTTGATCTGAAGGCTTCACAATTGGCACTGACATCATTTTTTCTTTCTTTCTGGAAACAATGGGAGTCTTCGATTTAGGAAAAAAACAAAAGAACAGCATTGATATTAATATTTTATTCTCTGTCATTCTCCTCATCAAAATCAAAAGTCCGGTTAAAGATATAGTTCCAGGAGTTCCAGAAGTAGTTTGATTCTAGTCTTGTCAATAATTTTTGTTTCTTGGTCTGTAAAAAAAACAGTGGCAGTTATAGTTTAAGATGATGGTTAAATCATAGTTAAACTAGGGGTTATTACGGTATGCAAAATCAGGTGGAAATAATTAGAGACTCTGAGAGTCCCAACAAAATATAATCTGCATTATGGAGCTGCAAACAGATGCTTTGTTCACACCCATTTTCTGGGTGGTTCTCATTAAAGCACTCCACAGCTGTATTTATTTACTTATTAAATTTATATGCTTCCCATCTGTTCAAAGCAGCTATAGCTACAATTCTAGTTTTATAGCTGTATTATAGTATTGATTAGGTGTCTTTTCCTTTGCTTTCCTTTTGTTCCTTTGGCCTTGTCCAACCATCCCCTCTCACTTTGTTCTCTTACCTTTGTTCCTGCTTTCTTTAAGGAAATAGCCAAGTAACACTTTTCTTGCTTTAGTAGGAGGTAAAGAATGTTCCCAAAATGAACATTCTAATTGTCCATTTATCTAGTTCTTGGTACAGTCTCACTTTCTTATCATATTTGAAAGCTAAACTGAAATAGGGATGGATCAATATTCCCAGGTAGGGTATCTGCCAGATGTCTTAGAAAGTTAGCCTTGAAAGGTAAGACAGGTAAGAAAAATTATTTAAATTCTTCTTTTAAAATAGATTCTGTTAAGCTTCTCTTCCATTCAACGAAGCCATGAATTGCTTACAGGTAGTCCTCGAGGATGCGGTGGCTCAGTGGCTAAGACGCTGAGCTTGTTGATCAGAAAGGTCAGCGGTTCGAATCCCTAGCGCCGCGTAACGGAGTGAGCTCCCGTTACTTGTCCCAGCTTCTGCCAACCTAGCAGTTCGAAAGCACGTAAAAAATGCAAGTAGAAAAATAGGGACCACTTTGGTGGGAAGGTAACAGCGCTCCATGCGCCTTTGGCGTTTAGTCATGCCAGCCACATGACCACAGAGACTTCTTCAGACAGCGCTGGCTCTTCGGCTTTGAAATGGAGATGAGCACCGCCCCCTAGAGTCGGGAACGACTAGCACATATGTACGAGGGGAACCTTTACCTTTACCTTTAGTCCTTGACTTACAACAGTTTATTTAGTGACTGTTCAAAGTTATAGTGGCACTGAAAAATATGACTTATGACCGTTTTTCACACTTACGACCTTTGCAGCATCCCCATGATTATGTGATCAAAATTAAGATGCTTGACAACTGACTCATACTTATGACCGTTGCTGTGTCCCAAGGTCATGTGATCCCCTTTTGCAACTTCTCACAAGCAAAGTCAATGGGGAAGCCAGATGCACTTAACAACCGGGTTACTAACTTATCAACTGCAGTGATTCACTTAACAACTGTGGCAAGAGAAGTCATAAAATGGAGCAAAACTCAACAAATGTCTCACTTAACAACATAAATTTTGGGCTCAATTATGGTCAATAAGTCGAGAACTACCTATATTTACAATGTTCCCAGCATAATAAAGATTGGTTTTCTGGCAAGCTACATATATTTTGTTTAATATGTTGTGTTGTTTGTAAATCATGGTTTAGTATGCTGTGTGAAGCCAGCAAATCCTTTTTTTTTTAGCAATCCATAATTTAGAGTGTTGTGTACTCAACTAATTTACCTCTCAATACATATTTGAATGACGGTCTGCTAGTGTATGTATGCCTGCTTGCCAGCTTTAAGTTGGTATCTGACTGGTTATCTTAGGAACAGAATCCAAGAGTAGATGGGCCTTTGCCTTTGTACAAGCCTTTGTAATTTTTACTTGGCAGCATGATTCTCCATATCATTTTGTAAAATGGATGTAGTGGTGACATTGCTTTCCAGGATGTAACTCGTAGTTACAATGATGTCTACCAAAATTTACAGTGTAATATAATAGCTATGCTGTATATCCTTTATTTTCATAACATTTCCCAGAATATACGTTATGATTCACATTTAATATTTTTGGTTTTATCTGGTGTAGAATTCTTTTTATGGGTTATGTTTGAACAGGAGTCCTAATTCAGAATCCAAGCATTTTCTTTGTGTGCAGATTCCCAACTTTACTTCCCTGCATTGCCAACAAAGGTTTTGAGCAAGACTTGGTGGAAAGACTTCTGTCTAACCTGTTGGTGATCTACAACAATGTAGAAAGTTTATTTATCTGGCAAAAGCAACATTTCAGCTGAATGCTAGAGCTGAAAATTGCATCTTGGATAGCTTCCATAGCTTTAAGCGCGCACACCAGGGGTGAAATCCAGCAGGTTCTGAAAGGTTCTGGAGAACCGGTAGCAGAATTTTCAGTAGTTCGGAGAACTGGCAAATACCACCTCTGGCTGGCCCCAGAGTGGGGTGGGAATGGGGATTTTGCAGTATCCTTCCCCTGCCACACCCACCAAGTCACGCCCACCAAGCCACACCACGCCCACCAAGCCACGTCCACAGAACCGGTAGTAAAAAAATTGGATTTCACCACTGGCACACACACCCCCACCACATGTTTAATGTATGTTGCTGTGTGTATACACAGAGATAGAGAGAAGAGGGGGGAGAGAGAGAGTTCTTGAAGCTTAGAATGTTAAAAGCATTTATTTTTATTGTCATTCTAAGACTGAGAATCTTGTAAAGCTGGGCTTCTGCACACAGGAAACTGGTCTCAAGGAGAGGAGTAGAGGTTGTTGTGTGGCAACCCACAACATTTTGTTGCTTAAGCTGAAAAAGCAAATGGGAGCTACTTCCCCAGCTGAAGCAATCTAGACCAGGGGTCTCCAACCTTGGCAACTTTAAGACTTGTGGGCTTCAACTCCCAGAATTCCTCAGCCAGCAAATTCCTCAGCCCCTGATCTAGACAACCTTAATGAGGAGTTTGATTTCCAGCCAAACTCCACACAGAACAGAAAAAGATGCTGACTTTCAATTTTTTCCATTTAGGTGGAGACAGCATCCAGGAATGGGTTAACTCTGTCTGTAATCCTATTGGACTGAGTCTGCAGAGTAAACAACACGCCGCCTCCTCCTCTCACTTCCCCAGCTTTTTGACTCAGTCGTAGCCTGGATCAGACGTGTTGCAGAGTTTCTCCATTTCTGAATTCTGGCTTCAGCCTAAATTGAGTATTTCTTTAAAATTGCAGCAGATCTCAGCTTCTAACTCAGCTGCTTTCCTTCCCAGCATGAAGGGCTTTGTGCCTGATACCTCTGAAGGCCGCTGGGGCGGCGGTTTGACTGTTGGCCGACAGATCAAACAGGGCAGCGCTCACGAGCCTGGCTCCAAAACGCTGACCCTTGGGCTTTGTTCAATTTGCCTGGTGGCCTAATCGGATTTCTGCCGGATGGCAGCATTTGGCAGCGCTTATGAGCCTGGCTCCGTAGCGCTAGCCGGGGCTCAGCTCCATCGCGTCTCACCAGCAGCGCAGAGCAGAGAGCAACGAGGCACCATTTTGTTCAAGCTGTGGGATGGGTTCTCAGCCCCTGAACTGTGTCAAAGCCCTAAATCAGAGCCAAAGCCTCCAATTGTCTTGGGAGGCCATTTAGCCCCTGTCCGCACTCCGAGCACGCTAACCAGCAACCCCCTGCTTCTAATTAATAGGCGCTTGCTGCGGCAGAGCCCATTTGGGCAAGACCGCGTGATCTGGCCAATCAAAGATGGTGGACGCTACATCTGGGGAGGCAACCCATGTGGCAGACAGCCCGGCTCCATCTTCGGGCAGCAGCAATGTTGCTAGGGCCTCTAGGACCCGTTCCTCTAAGAGGAGGGCTAAAGATCCAGAGCCTCATTCCAGCAGGAAGCCTTCTAAAACGGCTGAAAGGGAGGCCCAGCAAAGGCACAAGGCAATTGAGAAGGTGATTGCCAAGGCCCAGAGGGATTCAGCCAGGAGGACAAGTGGACCTCAGGAATGCCTGAGGTCCACTTATCCTCCATGCCAGCCCCCATGGGCCCTCCCCCTTCCTGGGAGTTTCCTGTTCAACACAGGTCTTCCTCGGCTGAGGCGACCTTTACTCCAACAGCTGCAGGCCTTCGCTCGGATGAGCAGCCAGAGCCCATGATTCCGGCCAGTATGGGAGCTTTGATCTCCAAGGCCATTAGACAGGGCATTGCAGCAGGATTACAACAGAGGCCCACTTCGGGTATTGTTCCCTCCAGGCCTCTTGAGTATCAGCAGGGGGCCCAATATGGGGAGGAAGCCCTCCCTCCTCAGAATCAGGCCTATTCTCAGGCTTCTTCCAACCAGGCATCCCTTTCTGGGGACGATTTGGAACATGATCTGGATTTATCAGATGATGAAGGGCTTTTGCCTGATACACCTGCCTTTGTTGGCCTATTTAGGCCCCAGTTCAGATGTTTGCTCTTTAAAGCCAAGAACACCACGAGGCTGGGCACTACCCAGATTCCTCAGGACACTGCTTCTGAGTCAGCTGACCCGGCAGACCCGCTTTTTGCAGAGCCTCCTGTAGAATCAGAGGAGGTTCCTGTTCCCAGGTTGTTCCTGGATATAGTGCAGAGGCAGTGGACCTCCCCAGGATCAGGTCTCAACCCTAGCAGCCTTGACAGATGCCTTTATAATATGGGCATGGACCTCTCCAAGGCGCTTCTAGTTCCATCTGTGGATGCGCCAGTGGCAGCTATAGCTTCCCCTTCCTTAGTCACTGGCTCCCCGGCGGAATCTCTCTGTCCGGAAGACAAAAGAGTGGAACAAACATTGGTAAAGGCTCATCAAGCGGCTGCCTGGGCGATTAAGGCCTCCACATTGGCCTCTTTCTTTAACAGAGCCTCCCTATTATGGTTGAGACAGTTGCAGGTAAGGCTTCCAGCTTCAGACACGAGGTCTCATCAGGACCTCAACAAGATTATGGCAGCTATGGAATTCTCAGCGGATGCCACTCTAAATGCGGCAAGATTCGCAGCCAAGTCCATCGGCTCCTCCATAGCCTCCTGCTGCCTTCTGTGGCTCCGTCAATGGCAAGCAGATGCCAGAAATAAATGGAGGCTGGCTTCAGCCCCATATGCTGGGGATCAGCTGTTTGGAGCCTCCTTGGAGCCCATTCTTGTAGAGTCCAGGGATAAGCGGAAGGTCCTACCATCCATGTCTCGGAGGACTGACTCCCATCCATTCCCTTATTTTCATCCCTCATCATATCGAGGGTCAGACAGTGGTTTCGGACTCCCTAGGTCTCAGAGGTCCTTTCTCCCCAGACAAGGACATCAGGACAGGAAGGCTATCCTCCCAAGCGGTCCTTTTGGAGTGGGAGAGGTCACTCCTATCGACGCTCTAGATGACTGCTCAAGCAACCCTCCCATTGGGGGTCACTTGGCCTTTTTTGCCAGCCAGTGGGAGGAATCCACCTCGGACTCATGGGTCAGGGAGACGATCAGGTCGGGCCTTTCCCTGGAGTTCCTCTCCACCTACCCACCCGAGGTTTTTCATCTGTTGTCCGGAAAAAATGGCTTCTCATGGAATCGGCCATACAACACCTGTTGGAGATTCGGGCCATTCAACCAGTGCCAGAGGAGCAGAAGGGACAGGGGTTCTACTCCCAACTGTTCGTTATCCAAAAAGCCTCGTTTTGGGGTTGGAGGGAAATCCTCGATCTCAAGACCCTGAACCGTCAGGTAGTTTACCGATGTTTCAAAATGCAGTCACTACAGACCATATTGGAGAGCGTCAGACAGGGCAACTTTCTCACATCGGTGGACCTGACGGAGGCATACCTTCATGTTCCCATCCTTCCGGCTCACAGACAGTTTCTCCGTTTCCACTACGCAGGGAAACACTTTCAATACTGGGCCATTCCGTTCTGCCTTTCCTCTGCCCCCAGAGTATTCACCAAACTGATGGCCGCTCTGGTAGGCCACCTCCTGACCCTTCCCATCAGAATCCAGTTTTTTCTGGATGACATACTCATCCTGTCTGGCTCAGACCAACAGGCAAGGCAGGACCTCAGGGCCACTATCCAGACCCTGCAGGCCCACGGTTTTTCCATCAACAAGGCCAAGAGCCACTTAGTGCCATCGACACGACTGCTCCATTTGGGGGTAGTCATAGACAAGGTGCAATCCACAGTGTACCTTTCCCAGGAGCGTCAGTCCAGGCTAAGAGAACTGGCACTCCGCATCAGAAGAGATCGCACTGTTCCCCTTCTTCTTCTTTCCCAACTCCTGGGAAAGATGGTGTCATGTATCTCTATCATACCGTGGGCTCGCCTCCACAGCAGGAAGTTGCAGTGGTTCCTTCTGCCATACCAGAGGTCAGGCAAGAGCAGTACACAAATCAGGGTCCGGGTCCCATCAAAGGTGATCGAATCTCTCAAATGGTGGACTTCCGAGGCCATTTCAAAGGGCTGTCAGTTCAGGGAGCCTCCTCGCCTGACTCTCACCACAGATGCCAGCCTCTTTGGCTGGGGAGCTCACCTGCAATCCCACATGGCCCAGGGACAGTGGACCCAGGAAGATCTGGGCCACAACATCAATTGGTTGGAGCTCCAGGAGATCCACCTGGCCCTCAGGAAATTCAAGACGGTGGTTTCAGGCAGAGACATTCTAGTTTTGACAGACAATGTGGCCGCCAAGGTGCACATAAACCGCCTGGGAGGGACTCATTCCAAGCATCTTATGCAGGAAGCCGAGCAGTTGGGCCTCTGGGCAGAGTCTCACCTCCAGTCCATTCGGGCAGCCCACATATCCAGAGTAGCCAACGTACAGGCGGATTGGCTGAGCCGAGCTTCGGTGGACCAGGCGGAGTGGTGTCTTCATCTGTCACTGTTTGGGGAGCTGACGGAACGCTTCGGTCTTCCGACAGTCGACCTGTTTGCCACTCGAGACAACTGCCAACTTCCTCGCTTCTTTGCCAGATTCGTGACACCAGGGGCAGAGGGGATTGATGTTCTGCACTGTCCTTGGCCCCCCGGACTACGCTTTTCCTCCTCTCCCGCTCATTCCGAAGGTCATCAGGAAGTTGCTGGAGGAGAGGGCAGAGCTTCTTCTGCTGGCCCCCCATTGGCCCAGGAGACCTTGGTTCGCGGACCTGGTGAATCTGTCCGTGGTTCGACCCTGGAGACTCCCTCAGCACAGGGTCTCCCTCGGCCAGGGGGCGTTGATCCACCCAGACCTCCAGTGGTTCCAACTAACCGCCTGGTGCTTGAGCGGGGCCTTTTGAGGGAGGACAAATTTTCGGCCAGAGTAATCAAGACAATCCAAGCGTCTCGCAGGGCTTCGACCAACCGTATATACGACGCCACGTGGAAGGCCTTCTGTGAGTGGTGTGCGAAAGGGGAGTTGTCCCCCATGGACGTTTCCATTGCCCAAGTACTGGAGTTCCTCCAAGAGGGTCTAGATAAAGGACTATCACCAAACACGATTAGGAGACAGGTCGCTGCTCTCTCTTCCATTTTGTATTGCGGGGCGTTGGAGTCCCTATCACAACACCCGGTGGTTCGCCAGTTTCTCAGGGAAGCATCCAACATCCGACCCCCTGTGGTTCATAGGTTCCCCACTTGGGACAACGCCCTTACCCAGACTTCTTTTGAACCTTTGAGGGAGGCAAGCCTACGCTTCCTTACCTATAAAGCAGGGGTCCCCAAACTTGACAACTTTAAGACTTGTGGACTTCAACTCCCAGAATTCTCCAGCCAGCTGGCTGGAGAATTCTGGGAGTTGAAGTCCACAAGTCTTAAAGTTGCCAAGTTTGAAGACCTCTGCTATAAAGTATCATTTCTAGTGGCCATAATGTCGGCTAGACGAATTTCAGAACTGGCAGCGCTGTCGATTCAATCGGACCTTTGCGTATTCCACTCTGACAGAATGGTTTTGAGACTGGACCCTACTTTCATTCCCAGGATTAACACTTGGTTCCAAAGGGCGCAGGAACTGGTTCTGCCAGATTTCTGCCCTGAGCCTTCCCATCACTTGGAACGTCAGTGGCATACCTTGGTTGTGCGCAGGGCTCTCCGCATTTATGTCCGCAGGACTTCCTCCATTAGGCGGACAGAATCATTATTTGTCTCTTTCCAGCCTGCAACACTGGGCTCCAAAGTTACCCCGTCTACTTTGGGCCGGTGGATCAGAGCATTTATTGCCAAGGCTTATGAGTCACAGGCATTACCACAACCAAGGAATATCACTGCTCACTCCACCAGAAGCGCAGCCACCACGGCAGCGTAGGCTACTCAAGCACCTATTGAGGAGGTCTGCCGGGCGGCTACCTGGTCTTCTCCATATCCATTTATCCGTCACTATAAATTGGATTCTTACGCCTCGACTGAGGTGGCATTTGGCAGAAGGGTGCTGCAATGAGTCCTCTCGGACCAGGGGACTTCGGACCGGAACAAACCCTCCCATTAGGACTGCCAGCTTTGGTATGTCCCATTCATGGATGCTGTCTCTGTTGCGGAGAAAAATATTAGAGGTGAAATGAATCTTGTTTCCCTGCTCTCAATTCTCAATAATAAGACCGGAGTCCAGGAAAGAATAAAAGTAATATATTTCATAACAAAAATAAGAACAGCTAAGTCTGTGTCTACATGGTGAAGAACCAAGAGAACAAAGGAAAGATTAACACATGCGCAGTACAGGTATCACATGAGAACTTCATATCAGTATACAGTGTCATTTCAGAATAAGAGTCCTGCTGACAAATTAAAATGAACGTAGTGACAGTCTCCACCTAAATGGAGAAGGGGCGTTGGTCTTATATGCTCCTTCTCGTTCACATGGAGACAGCATCCAGCCACACCCGGAGGAACGTCCGGTGCTGGGTCCACAAGGAACTATTACTTCCACACGGTGCAACACGTCAGTCTGCATCACCTCCTTCGTCGAAAAGCTGGGGAAGCGAGAGGAGGAGGCGTGTCGTTTACTCTGCAGACTCAGTCCAATAGGATTACAGACAGAGTTAACCCATTCCTGGATGCTGTCTCCACGTGAATGAGAAGGAGCATATCAGGTAAGACCAACGCCCCATCCATTCAACTTCTCCCTCCCATGCCCACATTCTGTCATTGAATTGATTTCAAAGATACTCAAATGTTTGCTTGTAGAGAATCCTGGGAGGGAGACTCGGCCAAGTAACTGCGACAGGCAATGTTTGAATAAGGAAGAGCCATTTATTACGATTCAGGCCACTCGGGCCCCGAGAGACTTCTTTGGTATCAACATTGTATTTCATGATGTTGAAGAAATCACTGCTAATAAAACTGGCATGGAGATTTATAATAACTATTTAATTCACAGTCTGGAAACTTTGCACTGTTTGAACCACTCCAAGTACTTAATTTATAGGCGCGCGCACACACACACAACTCACAACTGCTGCCTTGGATTTTTGTTTCTCTTTGGCTCATTATAAGGCAGGCCCTGTTCTCCTTTTTGCTAAGGCAAACAGCCAGAATCCGTTGTATTACAACTCTATATAATACAGTACATTTTCTCATGTATTACAAAGCTCCGATTCCTAATTTTGGGATTACTGTTCTCTCAGTAAAGTTCATTTTATTATGGCTCTTAGTGTTACTGTATTTGTAGCTGTAGGTCTTATTGCTGATGTTTGTTGTATGCTTCCTATGGAAAGAAATGAAAAAAAGTCAATATTAAGACAGGAAGAAACATGTCGTTGATACTGGCTCTAATAAGGAGCCAGGAGATGTTAACTTTGCATCTGAAACAAGCAAGTTTATTCTAAGCAAAATACAATCGAATAAGTGGGAATTTTCTGGATGCTCATCATTTGCTATAAAGAAGTAACATCTCCCTCGGGTTGACGCAAAAGTGCTTTTTCAAGAGGCAACTGGACTTTCTTGTTTTTCTTCGAAGTCATTTTGCTTCTCATCCAAGAAGCTTCTTCAGTTCTGACTGGATGATGAAGAATGGAAGGTGTTATATTGGTTGCAGACAGCTGGTCATTTGCATTCCTTTAGAGCAGGGGTGAAATTCAAATTTTTTCCCTACCAGTTCTGTAGGCGTGGCTTGGTGGGCGTGGCAGGGGAAGGATACTGCAAAATCCCCATTCCCACCCCACTCTGGGGCCAGCCAGAGGTGGTATTTGCCGGTTCTCCGAACTACTCAAAATTTCCGCTACCGGTTCTCCAAAACCTGTCAGAACTTGCTGAATTTTACCCCTGCTTTAGAGATTTGTTGAGAACACTTGGAGGTTTCTGTGTCCTCCGGATCACATGAGTAGTGCAAATGGGTGTGGAGCCTTCTTGGAACTGCTGAAAGAACTGTGTTGTGGAGCTGTGCTTTCTGTAGGATGTTTTCTGCCCTGTGTCCCTTCACTGCTGAACACAGGCACAGGGGATAAGTCTGTGCTGGCTGTATCTCAAACTGAAGTGCAAATCATTCCTGTAGTCTGCAATTTTTCCTGAAATCCGTTTATACTCCCACACCATTCCAAGGATGTTCATCCCAAAGTGCTAGTTAAATGTCTATGGAAATTCTCAGTCATCCTGGTCATGTTTTTCCCAGATGCTTTTCCCAGTTACATCTTGAAAAAGAACCTTTGGGACAACCATGACCTGGATGACTGAGAATATCCATAGACATCCCTTGGGTTGAGTTTGACTTCAGATAACTACACATTCATGTTGTTCCCCCCCCCCCCAATAATATAAGAATAGCACTTAGACTTACTGTATATACCGCTTCACATGGAAGTGATTTGTTCTCATCTTCTTCTGTTTTACTGTAGCTCTGGGATTGTCTGGGAATCTCTCATCCAAATACTAATCAGGATCAGGTCTACTTAATTTTTCAAAATCAACTAAGGTCAATTAAATACTGTACCTGCAGTAGATGTTATTAGTTATAGGAAAGGGGAAAGTAATGGTACAAGTGCCCATTGTTCTAAGAAAGGTTGATGCAAGTAGTCCTTGATTTACAACCACTCACTTAGCAATTGTTAGAAGTTATGACGGACCTCTTGGGGCTACTTACAATCCGGATTTGAAATTTTGACTCTCACCCCCACCCCCAGTCATATAACCACACTTTGGGCAGTCAGCAATCAGGCCACATTTACAGCTATTTGCAGTGTCCTGCGGTCATGTGATTACATTTTACAATGGTTTTGCCGAAAACCACATTTATTTCCAGGTTTTGGCAAACCTGCACCCATAGTGAACCATTGGTTCCAATATTTGAGGGGCTGTCACAGAGAGGAGGGGGTCAACCTATTTTCCAAAGCACCTGAAGGTCAGACAAGGAATAATGGATGGAAACTGATCAAGGAGAGATTCAACCTAGTAATAGGGAGAAATTTTCTGACAGTGAGAACAATCAACCAATGGAACAGCTTGCCTTCGGAAGTTGTGGGAGCTTCATCACTGGAAGCTTTCAAGAAGAGACTGGACTGCCATTTGTCAGAAATGGTGTAGGGCCATGATGGCGAACCTATGGCACGCGTGCCACAGGTGGCACGCGGAGCCATATCTAAGGGCACGTGAGGCGTTGCCCTATGTCAGCTCCAGCGCGCATGTGCGCTCTGGCCAGCTGATTTTCGGCCTTCCGGAGGGCGGGGGGAGGTCGTTTTCGCCTTCCCCAGGCTTCAGGAAAGCCTCCGGAGCCTGTGGATGGTGAAAAACGGACCCAATGGGCCTACCGGAAGTTCAGAAACGAACTTCCAGTTGGGCCGTTTTTCATCCTCCCCAGGCTTCAGGAAAGCCGGAAGTTCATTTCCGAACTTCTGGTAGGCCTGTTGGTCCGTTTTTCATCATCCACAGGCTCCGGAGGCTTTCCTGAAGCCTGGGGAAAGCAAAAATGACCTCCCCCCGCCCTCCGGAAGGCCGAAAATCAGCTGGAATCCATTTTTCGCCATCCACAGGCTCCGGAGACTTCAGTGAGCCCTGCACACATGCGAGGGGGCAGCGCAGGGGGGTTGTCCGCACATGCACGGGGGAGGGCTTTGCATTATGGGTGTGGGCACGCGCACGTGTGCTATCACGTGCGTGCGCATGCCCTTTTGGCACGCGAGCAAAAAAAGGTTCACCATCACTGGTGTAGGGTCTCTTGCTTGGGCGGGGGGTTGGACTAGAAGATCTACAAGGTCCCTTCCAACTCTGTTAATCTGAGAATCTGCTTCATTTACTGACCACGGAATTCACTTAATGCTGCAGAAAAGATCAGGTCGGTCACACAATGATCCAATTTGTGACTGTCATAAGTTATGACCCTGATGGGCAGACTCCCTTATGGTTGTAACTTGAGGAGTACCTGTACTGTATTTAAGTATCCTTCTATCTGCCTGTAGTTCTGATCATGTACCTCTGGCTTGTCCTAAAAATGGCTGGAAATCTTTTTCTTTCAGGAAGAGTTCCAAGTCCTTTGAATTCTAAGAAAATGTCAAGGATGATTTCCTAATTGTCTTTAGACTTAATTCACTCTTAATAAATGCTAATACAATTATTTTATTTTCTAAGCTTGTGTCATAAAAGCCTGAAGTGAAGAAAAACAGAAGTTGTCAAGTTGTTATTTCTACTGTTTGGGAGTTTGCCTAAGAAGTTGGGGTCGGGGGAAATGTGTGTTAAAGAACAGCTCTTAGTTTGAAATCTAGTTATGGTTTAAATGATGTTATGATGTTCTTTATCTTTGCTTTTGATCAAAACTAAAGTAAATCCAGCCCAGGAACATTCAGTGCTGGTTTTTGCATGTACAAATAGCCACAAACGTCCTATTGAAACATAGTATTTTAAGTTGAATATTTTAAAATGAAAATCCTGAATTGATACTTTTACTAGCACACAGCATGGATTTCACGCAGTGAAACAAAAATGAATAATTTCATTTCATTGCTTCAGGGAATCCTAATACTTTCCTTAAAAACAACAGTATATTTCAAAGCATATTAACTAACTTTTCAGTTTTAGAATTTTAGTATACATTTAGCAAACCTGGACTTGTTCCTTTTATTTCAGTAACTTCAATGTTCTGATTCTAAATTTTAAACAATTGTTAAAAATTAGTCTGAAAAAGGTTTTCTTTATTGTTTGTTTTTGCTTGAGCACCAATTTTTTAAAAAACTTCAGCAAAACAAGTAACATAAGTCAGTGGGGCAAATTCACACATATATTTATAAGAAATCCCATACTGTCTCTTCCAATTTTTAATAGAAAAATAAAATGTTGAGAGTATAATGTGGATGATGATATAGATAACCAGAGTTTCATTTCAAAATCAGCACATGGTGAACAACTGCCAATGTGAAAGTTTTCCAGTGCAGGTAATCCTCAACTTACAATCATGCATCTAACATCAATTTAAACAAGGTACTGAAAAAAGTGACATATGAATGGCCCTTATACTTACACTATTGCAGTGTCCCCACGGTCCCACAATCAATTCAGACACTTGGCAATGACATATATTTATGATGGTTGCAGCATTCCAGGGTCACCTGACTGCCATTTCTGATCTTCCCAGGAGCCTTCTGACAAGCTAAGTCAATGGTGGAAGCCAGATTTGCTTAATGACATTGTGATTTGCTTAACAACCATAGCAAAAATGGTTGTTAAATCAGGCATTACTTACTTAATGACTGCATTGCTTAGTGATGGAATTGTGGTCGTTAACTTGAGGACTACCTGTATTATCAAGAGTATGAAATCTTAAAAAAAAAACTTAAAAAAATATTCCAGGTAGCTGGCAAAATATTTCAATTAAGACACAAATCTACAATTATAGAGATACTGCAGGTACCGGGATGTAGGAAGAACAAACAAACTCAAGAAAAGTTTATCAAAATAGTGAAACAACGTATAGAGCTGACACCAGAGATATTCCTGTTGGGTATATTACCAGAGAAATTTAATAAAGAAGATACATATTTAATTATTCACATAATTACAGCAGCTAGAATTGCATTTGCACAAAATTGAAAAGCAACAAAAGCCCCTTTTGAAGGGGAGGTAATTAAGAAAATATTGGATTTTGCGGAGATGAATAGATTGACAATGAAAATTAAAGACAAGGAAGATTCAGAATATTATAATGTATGGGTGAAATTTTATGATTGGATAGAAAATGAAAATGTATAGAAGATAAGTAACACCGATTAAATTGGAGGAAAATGGAGAACTAAAGGGAGTAGACCCAGGTGACAAAATTAGGTAGTAAGTGAGGCAGCTTTAAGATAGTAGTATATACCTAGAAAAAAGAAAATATATAACATATGGATAGATATGGATACAGAAAAAATATAAGTCTAAGAGTTGCACCGATAATTAAATGAAGTTAGGGATATGTGTTACCTGTCTGTTAACCATAAGATGAATTATGATTAGAATCACTCAGGAAGGGGTAAGAGGGAGGAAGAGGAAGTAGAGAAGGGAGGGGAGAAGGGGAGAGGAGGGAAGTAGGAAAGAGGGAGAGAAGGAAAAGAAGGTAGAGGGAAGAGAGGGAGGAGTGTTATGAAATATTGGGGGAAAACAGACGGGTGATAGAAGTATAAAAGGTGCAAAATTAGGATATTGGTTTATGGTTTATTGGATAAAAATGTATAACTATGTATATCTGGATATGATTTATGGTATATGAATGGATGTATATATGGAGACTGTGGGAGGAAAAAATAAATAAATTAAAAAAAAAAGTTTCTCCAATGTAGGGAAAAGAAGATTAGGACACTTACCTACTTTATGGTACAGATTTCTGGCCTGGCTTTTCTTTTTTTTTTTTGGTTATTTTTTTAAAAAAATGGAAACATCTGTAGAAAAAAATGCTGAACTGTTAAGATGCAGAGGGATTGAGTTGATTTTTTTAAAAAGTTCAAAGTGGCCAGTGCTGTTTTATCTTGTATTTTTAAATGGTAAAAAATATCCCACATAATTGTAAAGCATAGGGTTTTTTTGTGGAGAATATGGTTTTGCTCAGATTTTTCCCAGAATAAAAATTCATTCTGGGAAGCACCAGACAAGCCACTTCGCAAAGAATCCATGATTCTATGAGTTCATGGGACATTTAATAGAAGCCTTGGCTACCTTGGATGTATAAAAGCAAATATTGGCACCAAGTTTAGAATGACATAGAATAACAGGATTGACAGGGATCTTGGAGGTCTTCTTGAGCTTGAGCAGGAGGCCTTATTCCATTTCAGACAAATGGTTGTCCATTCTCTTCTTGAAAACCTCCAGTGATGGAGCACCCACAACTTCTGGAGGCAAGCTGTTCCAATGGTTAATTGTTCTCACTGTCAGGAAATTTCTCCTTAGTTCTAGGTTGGATCTCTCTTTAATGATCTGCTATCAGTTATCCTGCCCTCAGGTGCTTTGGAGAGTAGGCCAACTCCCTGTTTTCTATGACAGTAATACTGGAAGACTGCTATCATGTCACTTCTTTGCTATTAGTGTGTGTGGGGTCCACACGGCTAGGAAATGTTCAAATTCATTTCCTGTAGACCACATGGTAAAATTCACGTTGATCCCAGCATCACTATTTCTTAGGTGGTCCTTCTAGTGACAAGCTTCCATTTTTGCTTAAAAGCATTAAGAAGGTGAGCAGGGACAGCAACCTCAATGAGATAAGACAGCCTTCCCCAAATTAGGGGTCTAGGAGAATTTAATCTCACGCCTGGAGGATGTCAAATAGGAGAAAAGTGATCATGAAGAATGTCATACCTGCTGGAATATCTAGATCTGTTTCGAATTTTTTGTGTGTGTGATAAGAGCTTGGGAAGGCTTCTCAGCACTCAGTAAGTGGCGTTTGCAGACCTTGATGATTGATCTATACTTAGAAAGGTTATGCTGTTTGGCAAGAAATGCAAGCAGCATCTGTCTGCCAAAGTCTGAATAAAAACGATGCAGACCATTTAGAAGATAACCAAATTACACTGAGGATAATTTCTTACAGAGGAATTCAGATAATTGCCTTGGAGAATAGGAACTTGTAAATTATCGTTATTGCCATTGTATTTTATTAAGATAATAGTATAGGCCATAGTCTTAAATACACTTCATAGGGATGAGATCTAAATAAGATCATGAGAAATCTGAGGTTTATATATTTATCAAATGTAGAGAGCTGCCCACATTGTTATTACTTGAGAAAATGCCTCGACCCAGTAACAACTACCTGTCCCATCAGGTCTGGTGGAAGAGCCATATTACTACTACAATGTGTCATCTGATGAGACACAACAAGAGAGCCTTCTTTGCCTCAGCACCCATCCTTTGAAACATCACCCCCTGAAGTTAGATGGGCCCTAATCTTGACACTAATAGCATGGTTGTACCAACCTGCCAGGATATCCAGTTATTGTCCAGAGCCTGCCAGATGGGGGGACTTGGGGGTTCAGTTGTCTGCTTTTCCTATTTTTGGGTTGTAATTTGGTGGTTTAATTGGATTTTAATTGGTTTTTAAAGTGCTTGTGTTTAACTGAAGCGCTTTAAAAACATGTTAATCCCAGCATCATTATTTCTTAGGTGGTCCTTCTATTGGTAAACTTTTTTTAAAGTGCTTATTGTATTTTACTGAATGAGCAATGCGGTGGTCTAGAGGTGAAGACACTCACCTCCCATTCGGAAGGTTGAGAGTTCAATTGTGGGCAGATGTTTCTCTATCGGGGCTCAAAGAGAAAATATCTGCTGTGAACTATGTGTAGGCGTCAGGAAAGGCATCTGGCCAGTAAATGCTCAGCTCCATTCAGTCGCCCCGACTCCAAGGGTTTATAGGGTTGTAAAAAGAAAACAAAATGTATTTTACTGAATCTCGTTTTGTTTATTGGTTATGTTATTTAGTTGTTTTTAAAAATGTAGTCTACCCAGAATTATAAACATGAGATGGGCAGCTATACAAATTGAATGAATAAATGAATTGTATTGTTACTTAATTATATTGTTAATAAGGGAACTATGTTATCCTACTGTAGGGATTTGTTAATTTATATCAAGGTCTTTCTTAATTTGTTAATTTATATCGAAGTAATTCAGGATAAAAAATGTTGACTTTCCTTAGGATTCCTCCTACAGTTGTTGGCTAGGTCCCAAGGCACCTAATTTTGCACCAGGGGTGGATTCCTCCCGGTTCGGACCGGTTCTCCCGAACCGGTAGCGGCCCGCTGGACGTCACCAAACCAGATCGGTTGGTGCCGGTCCGTGGGAGCCGCCGTCTTTTTTTTTTGAATTTTTTTTTTATTTTTTATTTTCCTTCTGAGCATGCACAGAAGCTGACTTCTGGCACTGTGCATGTGGTTGCCATCTTTTTTTGGCTTTTTGTTTTGTTTTGTTTTTTGTTATTGCGCATGCGCACATGAAGGGCACGTGCGCCCATGCGGCACGCCCATGCGGCATGGGAGGGAGCGAACCGGCAGCGAGGTAAGTTGGAACCCACCCCTGTTTTTCACCTGAATTTACGGGGGGGGGGCGCGAATATAACTACTTTTGAAGCTGTCAAGCATCTTCCATTCATACACCAGTTCTAATAATACATAATTTATATACACATTGGAGAACTGGGACATAAATTTTACAGCTACAACACAGTACAACTTTAAAAAGAGACTTCTTTTTCCAGCTTCTGATGCTTATATCATGTTTCTTGATTATGTATTCTGGAGTCTTAAAAGCTCGTCCATTCTTTTGTGGCATTCTGGTTCATTCTGGTTTTTTAATAAATGGTTATATAACCTACTAGTAACAGGCTGAAATATGGAATAGTGGCATATATATTTTGAAACATTCACTGTTTTAACAGCTTCATAAATATTTACTCAATATTTCATTTAAGTAGACCTTTCCTTTTATAGATTTCTTTATAACTTTTAACAATATAGATTTCTGCTACTCTTTACATTTAACTTACCAAACTTATGAGCAATATTAAAATACCAGTTTTAGTTGCATAGTGCTTCAGGAATACAAAAGTGCAATTCTGCATGTAGTTTGCTCAGTAGCTATAAACATTTTTTATTGTAGTTGTTGTACTGTTATATATAGGATGAAGAAAATTGCTGCACTAACCCTGTTTTATCTTATCTTCAATTCAGCATGCACAGAATTCTTAAAATATTTGAACTTGGCTATTAATATATAGTTGAGCAAATAAAATTTAGTAAATTTGCTCTGGCAGCAAGTTCTGTTGTCGTTAATAACTGATACATACATTTGGTTTATTTTTCTTTTGTGCCCAAAAGCTAATAGCATTGTTGGCTTGCACAAATTGTAGCTTTTTCATTAAGTCTATAGTCATACAAACACTTAATGGACTTTGAGTCCTGATGAATCTAGTAGATTTTCTTCTGAGCATTTATGCATATCATTGCATTGTAACATTATACTTTTTATATAACAAAAAAAGGGAGAAAGTGTTTCAATATTTTACTGAAATATATCTCATGTTATGTGCAATGTATAACATATACAGTAGAGCGAATCGTGGCTGTTTGGTAAATGTAATCATCCCGTGTGGATGTTTAATTAAAAATATGATCCAGTTCTTTTTTTTTTTTTGCTAAAAATATGCAAATTTTTAGCATATTAAAAAGAAAAGAGCTATTTAAAAAAATCCCACTTGTTAAGAAACAAAACCTGTCCTTGAATTCATGATTGTAGTATAAAATCCTAGCTTTGCATCACCAGCCGTAGTAATGGAGGGAGAAATAGAAGTTTAACATTATTTGCAAACTTTGTAAAGTGATGGCAAAACTCACTAGCCTTGCTTTCTGTTAGTCAATGCTAAGGGAGTCAAACAATGCCTGAAACAGTTACAGTTTAATTAACTGGAAGTTAATTTATACAAAAACACCAATACCAGTTCAAGAGAAGGGAGGGGGGAATTTTCCATTTCCTTTGACCTCCTATGTACAAACTGTGTCTGACAGATTATTTCCCCCCCCCCTCTGTCCTCAAATTAATTAAATATAGGTCGATGTAGAACTTCCAGGATGAACTGAGAGTGACTCATTTTTTTCGAACAGGAAGGCCGGATATGGCTTCAAACTTTATAGAGTGTTGTACTGTAGACTCCTAAGGCCCAAACATTACTGGTCTTTGTTTGATTTGGGATTACCAACACTTGATAAAAGTGACATAGAGAGTGTAAGAATTGGCTTGATGTATCTGAGTCCAATCAGTGAAGTTCCAGTAGTAGCCAACAAGTCACAGGAATTGTCTTGTTTATCTTATTTTCTAAACATGGGAGTCAGTTCTGTGTTTATGAAATATCTCTTGGAATTATCCAGTGGTATTCTTGATGACAAATACAGAAGTTCCATTTTAAAAAATCCCTATTATATTTGAGGATGGTGCAATCAAACATTTATTTCATGCTATTTTAAAACTTTTTGATCTAGTACGGTAGCCATTACCAACATATGTGGTTCCATGATATACACTATATAAAGCTGACCTTTTCATTGGTTTTTCTTAAGTCTGTATCCAGTCAACGTAATTGGATAGCCTCAAATTCTACTATTGGGGAGATGGACATGAAGAAAGAAGGATGCTGTTCAAAAATGTTGTTAATCAGAGCTAAAATTCAAGGTCACTGAATTGCTTAGTTCATTAGAGCAAAAGGTGATTCAGAATCTTTTAAAAAAGTACTTCTCTAAGTTGAACACAAGTGATATAATTCTAGAGGATATGTAGGAAAAGTTGGAATCACCAAGCATGTTGAAAATTCTCAGTTTAAAGAAGTTTAAAAAAAGAGACCAAAAATGCCTCGGGGTTAATAGGTTTTGCTAGAAAGAAAGCTAAGAGTTTAAGTTTTTCAATTTCTCATGTTCTCATTCTGCCATTTCTTTCCCCCATAGCATAACTGAAGCTTGCCTTGAAGGTTAGATATATTGTAGGTAGTCCTCACTTACTGACCACAATTGAAATCAGCAATTATCTTGCTAAGCAACATAGTCAACAAGCGAAACATCACTTGATTGCACTTGACTTATGACATCAATTCTGCTTTGGTCATGTTACAGTCATTGTGTGATATCATGGGACCAGGACTTGCAACTTCTTGCCAGTTGCCATATTGCCTGGTCAACTGTAAAGGTCGCAAATGGCAATCACATGACTGCAGGTCGTTGCGACTGTTTTAAATACGTTCCAGTTGCCAAGCATTTGAAGCACCCAAATCAAGACCTCCAAGGTCCATCCCAACTCTGTTATTCTGTAATTCTGTTATCACGATCACATGACTGCAATGCTATGGCCACAAGTTCGAGGACTGGTCATAGATCACCTTTTTCAGCACCTTCATAAATTTAAATTTGTCACTGAACAAACTATCAGTAAATGAGAACTACTTATATTTTTTCCCTTCCCCATGTTCTAAGTGACTGCAGATTATGGCCACAAGTTCGAGGACTGGTCATAGATCACCTTTTTCAGCACCTTCATAAATTTAAATTTGTCACTGAACAAACTATCAGTAAATGAGAACTACTTATATTTTTTCCCTTCCCCATGTTCTAAGT
>QLTV01000965.1:5533177-5557632 GCA_003457575.1 Thermophis baileyi | reverse complement strand
GCACCTGCCTGCGATGGGGCGGCGAGGCAGGCATCGAGGCTCCACTTCTCTTCCTCGCAGGCAGGAGCGCGTTGGAAAACGCTGGCAGAGGCAGAGCCCAGAGGAGCCGAGCAGTCTCGTGGGGTATGCGTGCCCTCGACTCTCACTTGCTCTCGCTCTCCCGGCCAAAAAAGTGCCCGCAGCAAAAAGAGCGCCTCCCGGCATGCCCCCCCCTTTCCCCCCGGAAAGTAATGGGGGGGCTTATTTTCGGGGGGTGGCTTATTTCAACGCATGTCCCGAAAAGCCCTGTTGGGCTTATTATCGGGACATGTCTTATTTTCGGGGAAACACGGTATATATATATATTTGTTTTTTGAGGTTTTCGCGGGTATTTGTCCCGGCATGCCCACCCCCTTTCCCCCGGAAAGTAGTGGCGGGGGCTTATTTTCGGGGTGTGGCTTATTTCAACGCATGTCCCGAAAAGCCCTGTTGGGCTTATTATCGGGACATGTCTTATTTTCGGGGAAACACGGTATATATATATATTTGTTTTTTGAGGTTTTCGCGGGTATTTGTATGTAGGTCTGTGGTTATTCGGGTTTTCTCCCGCGTGAAGTTGGAGATGTCATTGCAACGTTTCGACGAAGTCTCATTCGTCATCTTCAGGCTGATTATCAGGCTTGTGTCTTCAGCCTCGTGCTTCTAGGAGCAATGCGAGAATTGCAGCTGTTTCTTCCTTTTAACTGCCAGTGGGGTTGTACATATGTACATATACTTTCTTGTATAATGCTTTCCGCATGGACTCATTAATATTTTCAGTATGTACTCAGATAGCCTTAATGAATTGATTTATGCTGATTTTTGTACCATAGGGAAATAAGTACATACATGTTTTGTTACATAATTCTATGAAATGAACAAAACCTGTACTTTTTTGCTAGTATATGCAAGCCAGTATAGAATGTTATCCTTGGACTGAAATTCATTCCATCCTCTCACTTGGGAAATATGGGAAAGCAGTGATAAATGTGTGCAAATATGGAAAAATATAACTCTTTTTCCCACTTGATACAGTTTTGTGTGCATTCTGTTTATAAAAGTTGAATTGCAGTTAACAGAGTTTATAGCTCTTATCTGTGTGAAACTTACCATATCCTGTTTACAAATTGATCAGAGTGATTGGGCTGGATTCAAACCATTTTTAAGGTTACTGTCTGAATCAACAGCAGAAATATTTACAGGCAATTCCTTTACCCACCTTTAATTAATGCTTTGGCTTCTGGATAAAGTACTTCATAACTTTTGAATCAGCAGACCCAGCTGTCATTTGGTACAGAGGTGAATATATAAGCTGCAGGGAAGGTCTCAAATGCCATTTCACCACCTATTTTGAGAGTGCTGTTTGTAACTGTAAACCCTATATAGGTAAGAACGGATTTTTAAATTATTATTTTGTATAAAAAGATACCAATACATTCTTCTGGGTATCATTAAGAGAGAATATCATGAATAGATGTTTCAGCAGGGGAGTTGTTAAAGTTGATAGGTGACATCAAGTGACTTTTATTTGCTAGAAGGGGTGTAAGTTTAAAACAATTAACTTACACAATTCGTCCATTAAAACTTTGTTTAAAATCCTCCTGTCTAATTATCAGTGAATAATGCATATTCAGGATTGTGCCTGTTTTACAGACCTAGTTTTTAAATAGCCGTAGCTTAATGATAGAGTATATGTTTTGCGTATAGAAGATCTTGGCATTTTCAGATTGCAAGATTCTTGTATGAAACTCTGGAGAACCTCTGTAAACATTACTGAACATGATGGGCTGGCTTGGTATTCAGCAGTATTCCGTGTTCCTATTATGTTTACTTAAGGACGTTTTATGTCCTATGTAGCCAGATTTATATGCAGCCAGAAAGTTGGAATGCAGAATGTGTATGTATATATTTTTTTTTACTGCTGCTGTTTTAAAGAAAGGAAACAGGTTTAATAGAGTTGCTTACTAGTAAGTTCTCTTGTTTCTTACATCCTGATCTAATGTATTCACAATTTACAGATTTATCCTATTAATAAAAGCAACAAAACCAAAGTATAAACTGCATTGATATTCATTAAAACATATTACTGTTCTGCAAATAATGATAGATTAGCCTGGGTTTTCCTGTTTATCAGTCATTATTGAACAAGAATTCTTAATAAATCTCTGATCTGATAAATCTTCAATACTAACACTATTATAAGATAAGAAAGTCCCCCCCCTTAACCTCACTGCTCCCACAGCCTCCCCCACCCACCTGAAGCATCCCACAATCCTTACCTCACCATACTGTCTCTTGGCTCTCTGCTTGGATTTCAGCTCTCTTTTGTCTCTAGGGGCTGGCTGAAAGAGATTTGAAGATTTGAATTCCATTCCTACAGGAGGAGTTCAGCTTTCCTACTCTTAGCCATTGCCAGGTCTTGTTGTCATATACTTGCTAAGGTTATTTTTTTTTATGTAAAGGTAAAGGTTTCCCCTGTCCAGTTGGGTTCGACTCTAGGGGTGAGTTTGGCTCATCTCCGTTTCTTAGACAAGGGAGCCACCATTATCCGAAGACATTTCCGTGGTCATGTGGCCAGCATAACTATACGCTGAGCACACAGGACGCTGTTATCTTCCCACTGGAGTGGTACCTATTTATCTACTTGCATTTGCATGTTTTTGAACTGCTAAATGAACAGGAGATGGGGCATGTAACGGGAACTCACCCCATTGCCCAACACTCGAGTCTCAAACATGGGTTGTCAACTTTCCAGCCAACAAGACCAGTGTCTTAACCTTTGAGCCGACATTCCCCCCCCCCTTTTTTTTTAATGTACTGGCCATCTAATACTTTGATTTGCCATGTTTCTTTTCTTTTCCTTATTTGGTCTTTCTTATAAGCCAGTTTGGTCTCTCCAATATTCCATATGCCCTCATAGTTTATTAGCTTCAGTGCATCTTCTTCGTTGTCCTTCAGGTATTCTTCCAATGCCCTTTTTTCTCTATCCAAGTCTGTTGTTCTTCAGAAAACTAATCTGCGATTGTACTAAAAGAGTTTGATTTGAAAACAGGGTTGGAGCACAGAAGGTGCTTTCTAAATAGCACTGAAGTTAACAAATAATATAAATAGAACTTGAAACTGCATCACATATGAGTACAGTTCATTGTTGTTTTGTTTTCATTCATCAGTACAATTTTCTACCCCTGTGACCTGAGAATTTCATAAAGGAAATACTAGTACAAATGCTCAAGCAATATCCAATCCAAATGCTAATAGTTTCAATGTGAGCTTGTTCCTTGTTGTTTTTGACTTCCATCTAGTGGAGACTGTATTGTATTGCAACAAATGTTTCATTTACAAATGTTCCAAATGTAGTTTCTCAATCCAAATCTGATAATTCAGAACTAACAGCGAGATTGCCCAGGGTTTGATTTAGGAAGGAACACCTCTCATCTCTTATTAAGATTTCAGAATTTTATTTATTATACAATGCTATGAGCTGTTTGATTCTTTACTGTATCAAAATCAAAATATAATCTAGATCCTGGACCGGGTGGCAGAAACACCTAAATATTTTGTCATGTTGATTTGGGTCAGGAAGAAATCCTTGAAGAGCACTAAGGCTTTAGCAGCTTGTCAATAACTAGGAAAAGGACCAGCCAAGCCAAGCACCAGAAGATACAAAGCTCACATGGAGAAGGAATCAGATGGGTAGCAATAATAGTAAGGGGATGCTTGCTTATCAGAATTGGGCTTCTTTTGAACTGCTGAAGAGTTATCATCACATCAAATGAGCAGTTCTGGTTATTCAAACAGATTATCTAACCTAATAGAAAGCAGTTTCTGTGCATAAGTCCTGCATGCCTTCACTGATTGCGTAGAGGTCTCCAAATTTGCATTCCTATCTTTGGGAATTGAAATGTTTCCAGATGGTTGCCTCTGAGCAATAACCACCCAAATATATTAGGCAGCCCTTTTCTCTTTTCCCACTTGAAAGGTTTTCTGTTGGAAGAAAAATAATAATCCCAAAAATAGATGTGAGAAGATAATGAGTTAGAAAGGGTGGACAGTATTGTCTTCTGGGCTCATAATAAAATTCCAGGACTGAAGCAGGACAGTTGCATAATAAAAACATCACCTAAAAATTATCTTAATTCTCAAAAATAGCAGGTATTCCTTTTTCTCCTCAGTCTGAAATTAAAAAATGGGTCAGAAAGTTTAGAGCTTTCAAAATTGTTCTGTGTTGCTAGAAAGAATTGCTGTCATAATGATAAATTGTGTTGATGCTCATGAATCTTGCAGCTGCTGGGGCTTTATGTTATGATATGGAAAACAGCAGGATAAAGTTGTGCAAATCAGTCAGGAAACACGTTCTTTGTGGGTAGGATTGGGTTTGCAGACTGTTCCTTAATGCTGTAATTAATGAAGAAAGGCACTTATCTATGCTACTCTCTGACATATAAATGTTATATGTAAAGACAATATTCTTTTTAGGGAATGGAAACTTTTCATTGAATTTTTTTTTAAAACCAAGACTAGTTTCAAAATTTCAAAGTTTGACACATTTAACCAGTGCAAAAAAAGTAAAATCAGGGCTATAGGAACCAACAACTTACAAAAATCTTGCAATCGGGCAAATGAGATAACTGTAACCATGCTGTTGCAATTAAGCTAAATTTACTTCTTTCCACATTAAAATTTGTGGAGAAGGAAATTATTTTGTTTTCTCCTGTATTCTGCTATTTCCTTTTATTATTATTTTCCCCCTGCTTTAACTTCTTTATCCATTTGAAAACTAGCTTCATAGAAGGAAGAAGTTTTATATAGCCAAAATGTTCCTTGAGTTTTCTAATCTTGTGCTCTCTGGATGTACTGGATTTAATCTCCCACCACGCCCGACCACAAGATGGAAATCTTGAAGTTGAACCAAATATCACCAAGTCAGTTAAGGTTGTCCTTGGTATTAATTGTGTGGGGTTGATTAGGTGTTACATTGCCTTAAATATATTCTTACTTCCTTGCAGTTTCGACGTAGACAATGGCACCTCATCGGGACGGAGTCCCTTGGATCCCATGACAAGCCCTGGATCAGGGCTAATTCTCCAGGCAAATTTTGTTCACAGTCAACGCAGAGAATCCTTTCTCTACCGATCAGATAGCGACTATGATCTGTCGCCAAAGTCTATGTCCAGGAACTCCTCTATTGCCAGTGATATGTAAGTATTTTGAGCCTTTTCAATCAGTTTTTTTCAAATGAGAGAATGGTTAATATGTAGAAAATGTAAGGCATTAGAATTCATGAATGGAAATTTCACAGAACCACATTGTGATTCTAAATTGTGTATTTGGAGAATATTAGCAGTAAGAATGGTTGAATTTTGAAACAAGTTTTAAAGGTCATAGATTATGACCTACAGAAGGTAAAGTAACTGATAACTTTGTTGTAGGAATTCTGTTGCAACCTCTTCAGGAGGCAAGGAAATTCTTCACTGCAATTTTATTAGATAATCGGGATTTGATGTTGACAAGATCTTCTGGTTGGGTTACCATGTTATTTTAATTAAAATAATTAAGAGTTTTTGAATCTGCATAAGCTTCCTTATTTTCAACATAGCTAGTATAACTTTACTAATTATAAAGTGAAAATTTTATATTGAACTGTGTCAAATTATATTGATAGCTCATGAACAAATAATAGCAAAAATAGACCAATTCATTTGAACATTAAAGTAAAAGAAAACTGCATGAGTTTCTTTCACTTCTTTTGAGGCAGAATGATACCTTTACAGATTACCTTAGATCTTTACCTTAGTGGCTATTAAGTTCCCTTTTGGGGGATTTCCTTGAAGCCTCTCACCATCTTGCATAGATACCCAGTCCTCTTTCTACTCCCTGTTTAAAACAATAGTTGGTTTTGGATTCCTTGTTGCTAAGGTTTTGTGGAAGACTGAGCCCAAGTACTTCTAGTTTGCTTTCTAAAGTCCATATTTAATTTTGAACACTTAGTATTGGATTTCTTTTTTAGCTGCCTCCCAAATATGTTTTTCCTCTCTCCCCCCCGCCTCTTCCTTTTTTGATCCATTTCCTTCTCCTTCTTCTTTACTTTTCCATTTTACACACTCAAGATGACATTGTAACAATAAAAGTATTGTTTTGCCAGGTAGAACACTGTATTCAAGAGGAGAAAATATAACACCCGCAGATACTTCCTGCAATACCTCCTGCTCCACCCATCCATTATTTTTGTTTTATACTATTTTAATTAAATAATCAATCTGAAATTTGCATGCTCAGTTGGAATTCATTGAGAATGTGTCATGTGCTCATTAAAAAAAAAGTTAAACTGTGGACAGTAACAGGAAAAAGCATCCCAGAATGCTAGAGCTAATAGCGTGAACTAGTTTTGCAACTAGCCCAAGGCACTATATGGCCTTTTTTTTTGAGTAGGCAAATTTTCTGTGGAGTATGTTGAACTGACCTTGGCTGATCTTTAAAATTAAGCAGTCAGATCTGGTTTGCATTTGGAAAAGAACTACAGAGGAATTCCATGGCTGTAGGCTAGAAAAAAGTTGAGGAAAAGTTTCCTGGAAGAAGGCTGTGGCAGATGATTTCTGTATTGCTGCCAGAAAACTATATAGAGATGGCTATGAATTAATCAGAATCCAGCTCAACTGAAGAGATGTTCGCTTCTTACCTCATGGCAGCTGTTGCTAAGAGTGCCATACAATGCTGCCCACATTCTCGATGTTTCACCAGTTTCAAATCTTTTACTAGACTATGTATTGACTATGAATTAATATATATGAATAAGAATTCTTTTTTTTTTCATTTTAAAAATCTTGATTTTGCTTACTTGATACATTCGCTTCCATACACACACAAACAACACACACACCCATACACACACACACACACACACACACACACACACACACACACACAATTTTTAGAAACAGAAGCTTGTATAGATACGAAGAATGGAGAAAATGGAGGGGGGGGGAAACCCCTTTGAGCTAAGAAGTTTGTTAATAATGGCTGAATGAGGTTTTTCCTGTCTTCTTCAGCTATAACCTTAAAGCAGCATTCACACACATTAAAGATGCCAAGGTTGAGAACGCTGCCTTAAAGAATAATAACCTTTTCCCATATTTAGAAATTTGCTAAGGTTGACATTCTTTCTTTCTGTTTAATGCAATGCATTTGACATTTGCTTTGTCTCCAAAATGCTCATTATTTCCTGAGTTGTTAGCAAAATCTGAAGTGTTTTGCTAAGTAAAATAGAAGGATGAAAATTCTTTTTTACTTGGTTTAATTTTGATTCCCTATGGAAAAAAAAGAACAGAGCCAATTTTGTATACCGGTACCTACAACTCCTGTTATGTACAGGACAAAAATAAGTTTGGGCAGTAGGTTATATAAGAGCTGTGGTGGCACAGTGGTTAGAATGCAGGCTACTTCTGCTGACTTCCGGCTGCCAACAATTCGGCAGTTCGAGTCTTACCGGCTCAGGTTGACTCAGACTTCCATCCTTCCGAGGTACGTAAAATGAGGACCCAGATTATTGGGGGCAATATGCTGACACTGTAAAGCACTTAGAGAGGGCTGTAAAATACTGTGAAGCGATATATAAGTCGAAGTGCTATTGCTATACCATTATATCTGGCAAGGAATCAGATTCAACTGTTGAATCTTGAACAAGTAAGACCCTCAGACCTTAAGGAATAACATTTGCAATGAAATATTACATTTTTTTCTAAGTTGATCACATTGATAATAACTAATTTGAGCAAAAGTTTCAGTAAATGCTTACCATATTTGTAGCAAGGAGCAGCTGGCCTTTTAAATATCCAGCCTTAAATCCAGCCTTAGGTTTTGAGAGGGAGTCAGGTGACCCCTGAGAACCAATAGAGGAAAAGTACAGGTTTTATTTGTTTTTGGCAGGAAGAGTTGGCATATTTTGCAGTTGGCTGGAATCCCAGATGAGGGAGGTTACTTCAGGCAAGACTAGAAAACTCAGGAGTTGTTTTGTTGTAGGCTAGAAACACATTAGGGTTTTTCTATATTTTATTTTATGTTTTTTTTAACTGTACATAGCATGTCTGGAACTTTATCTTTCTTTGACATCTGTAATAAGCTTAATTTTTTTTTTTTAGTGAATTCTGGAGTTGACTGGCTACCTTCTAGCACCAGCCTCATATTTGCTGAGGAAATTATTTGCAAAATTTTGTTGGGTTTCCCTTCCTGTAATTTACTTAGACCTAGGTTTGGGTGAGGATTTCCCCTTAAATCCTCTCCTGGTTCCCCAGACGGCTGGTGGGGAACACAGTTTATAACAAAGGAGTAATGGCAGCAAAGGGACCAACTTTTTGTCACTATTAACCTCCAAAGCATCACAGAAGAAGGGTCTATGGAGATTTGCAGTCATCCAGGTCATGGTTGTCCCAAGGGTGCTTTTTCAAGAGGCAGCTGGACTTTCTTTGTTTTTCCTTGAAGACATTTTGCCTCTCATCCAAGAAACGTCTGACGCAGTCATAACTGAAGAAACTTCTTGGATGAGAAGCGAAATGTCTTCAAGGGAAAATAAAGAAAGTTCAGTTGCCTCTTGAAAAAGCACCTTTGGGACACAGAGAAAGGGGCTTCTTTGACTCTGAGGGCATCTTCATCAGCGGTGGGTTGCTCCCGGTTCGGACCGGTTCTTAGAACTGGTAGCAGAGGCGGCGGGAGGCTCCACCCACCCACCCGGGACACTTCTGCGCATGCAGAAGCGTCGCACGCGCGCGAACAGGTAGTAAAGGGTTTTAGAACTCACTACTGATCTTCATTATTACAATGTTGTACTGTTTTTTCAGTAATTCTAGTTTTTCTTTATCTTGTTATGGTGATTATAGAGTTAGACAAGCTTCTGTAGCATGTTTCTGCCTGCTTATTGCAAAGAGAGACTGTTCGGGTGATCTCTGTTCTCAGGTTTTTAGTTCTAGTTTGACTGTAGTAGGATGTTTTTTTCCCCCCATCAACTGCAGATATCTTATTCTCATTTTTATTGTATCTGTGTCTCTGCACCCTCAAGTTAGCCTTGGCTCCTGGCAAGTCCCTGAAGGTATTTTGGTAAGATTTCCGAAGTGATTTGCCGTTGCCTGTTTCCTAGGAGTGAGAGAAAGTGATTAACCCAAGATCACCTAACTAATAGTGTTGTACCTCTGCGTACCTCAAATTATTTATGGTTCTTCCCCAATCTTCACTCCAACATCAGGCAGTTCCAGATCTAAATTCCTCACGATAACTTCAGCATACAGATTGAACAAAAATGGTAAAATGGTCTAACTCCCTTACTGATCCGGAACCAATCTGTATCGCCATAAAGTGTTCTCACTGTTGCCTCCTGATCAGTGTACAGTGATCTGAGAAGTCTGAGCAAGTCAGTTGGGACACCAAGATCCCCCCCCCTCTCCCCTCTCTCTCACACACACACTGGATGGATGGATGGATGGATGGATGGATGGATGGATGGATGGATGGATGGATGGATGGATGGATGGATGGATGGATGGATGGATGGATGGATAGATAGATAGATAGATAGATAGATGATAGATAGATAGATAGATAGATAGATAGATAGATAGATAGATAGATAGATAGATAGATAGATCGAACAAGAACATTATTTTGGTTGATAGACATAGCCATTGACATAGCCATTATGATTAATATTAATATTAATATTAATATTAATATTAATATTAATATTAATATTAATATTGATTGTTTCCTGATTGCTTATTTGTACCCTGTGACAATCATTAAGTGTTGTACCTCATGATTCTTGACAAATGTATCTTGTCTTTTTATGTACACTGAGAGCATATGCACCAAAGACAAATTCCTTGTGTGTCAAATCACACTTGGCCAATAAAGAATTCTATTCTATTCTATTCTATTCTATTCTATTCTATTCTATTCTATTCTATTCTATTCTATTCTATTCTATTCTATTCTATTCTATTCTATTCTATTCTAGTTGTGAATTTTTTAGTGAATAAGTGCAAATCCCTACAGAGGGGGAAAAAAGTAATAACCATAAATGCAATCAATATATCATAATCAAATACTTATTTCATGCAGAAATAGATCCCAATGACATAAATAAATTTTATTCCTAGGAGAAAGTTCATAAAATTGCAGCTCAGGCTGCCAAGGTATGAAGTAGCCAGCTCTTTCTTTTTAAGAACATTGCTTTATGATTCAGTCTGTTCTACTTTTTCAAAAATGGTTAAGTATTGTCTATAGTAAAAAAAAAAACATTTAAATTGCAGCAGTAATTGGAACCATTTGAGCCAATTTGCAAGTTCCAATAAATCAGATTCAGCAGAAGGTTCAGGTTGCCAAATTATTCCTCCTCCCACCAGTAGATGTAACAACCAAATTAGGGAATTTTCCTCTGTGACTATTGCACATAGTGTTCCAACTGGGAATCCCTGATTGTGTTTTGTTTGGTGTAAATGTCCAGAGAGAAAATCCCCAGCTTCTCTTGCCGGTCTCCTAAGAAACCAGAATCTGAAGCAGAGAGTTTGGAGCTTTGTAATTGTTCTGGGTTATTGGTACCACATTTGTCAATCTGCATTACAAAGCCTGATTACTTGTATTCACTCTTTGAACATGCCAGTTTAAAACAGGAATCAGTCACTTTCTATTATACAGGTAGTCCTCGACTTACAACAGTTCTTTTTATGACCGTTCAAAGTTACAACGGCACTGAAAAATGTGACTTATGACCGTTTTTCACAGTTATGACATTTGCAGCACAGGGGTGGGTTCTGCTTTTCTTCGCTGCCGGTTCGCTCAGTGACGCGACGTGCGGGTTCGCGCTTCGCGCATGCGCAGTGCTTAAAAAAAGCTTCTGTGCATGCACAGAAGCAAAAAACAAGATGGCGGCGCCTATGGCGCTGCCGAAAGAACCAGTTCGGGGGCATGGCAGGCCTGGGTCGCTGCCGGTTCTAGCGACCCAGGCCACTAAGTTACTACTGGTTCTATAGAACCAGTCCGAACCGGGAGGAACTCACCTCTGTTGCAGCATGATCATGTGATCAAAATTCGGATGCTTGGCAACTGGTTCATACTTATGGCCATTGCTGTGTCCCAAGGTCATGTAATCACCTTCTGACAAGCAAAGTCAACAGGGAAGCCAGATGCACTTAACAAACTGGTTACTAACTTACACAGTCGTAAAATGGGGCAAAACTCATTTAACAAATGTCTCACTTAACAACAGAAATTTTGGGCTCAATTGTCCTTGTAAGTCATGGACTACCTGTATTACCTGTTTCATATAAACAGGTACTTTCTACAAGAGAAAGTATCATATAAATTCATATCTTCATGTGTTAACTTTCGCATCAAATTAAATGCATGAAAACATTTGGACTGCATAGAAAAGTCTTTTCTTGTAGTCAAAATTGTGAAGATCTCTTGCTCTTTTCCTTCACCTGCCAAGATGAATCACCCTGATTCTGATATCACAGTTTGATGTGAGTATGGTTGCTGGCAGGTAATACTATGGACATGTAAATGAGTAGAAAAGTTTTATTGAGACTTTATTAATCCACAAAATAATTCCTTATCATCTGCAGTAGTTTGTTCAATTTTTATAAATTGTTCTCTATTAGCAATAGTTAATTCAGTTGCTTTCAGTGCTTAAAAGGGCTGTCCTCTCCAGTAAAAAGTAATTGTGAATGCCACAGTCTTCTCCCTAATTCTATGCTATAAATGGCAAGAAAACAGACTGGGATTCATACTGATCCTTTTAACAATATATAGTTGTAGCTTCTTTCCAATTGAAGTGAATTTGGTATCATGGATAGCAATAGCAATAGCACTTAGATTTATACCGCTTCACAGTGCTTTACAGCCCTCTCTAAGCCGTTTACAGAGTCAGCATATTGCCCCCAACAATCTGGGTCTTCATTTTACCCACCTCGGAAGGATGGAAGGCTGAATCAACCTTGAGCCTGGTGAGATTCGAACTGCCAAATTGCACTCAGCCAGCAGTCAGCAAAAGTAGCCTGCAGTACTGCATTCTAACCACTGCGCCATCACAGATCATGGATGCTTAGAAATGACTAAATTACTGTTTTATAATTTATGATGCATCTGACAACGAGGTGGAAAGAGTAAAGCAAGAGAAAGTAACTTATGGTGAGGCTGATGAAAATAATTTATAAAATAGTGAAGATTTTGAGCTGTAATAAAATAGAATAGAATAGAATAGAATTCTTTATTGGCCAAGTGTGATTGGACAAACAAGGAATTTGTCTTTGGTGCATATGCTCTCAGTGTACATAAAGAAAAATAAAATATATTCATCAAGAATCATAAGATACAACACTTAGTGATAGTCATAGGTTACTAATAAGCAATCAAATCGTACTAGGAAACAAATAAAACAATATAAATCGTAAAAATACAAGCAACATGGTTATAGTCATAAGTGGGAAGAGATAGGTACTAGGAGATCACAGGTAATTAACAAGCTTCAATTGAACATATAAACCATAATATAAAAATTAAAGTAGAAAGTGAAGAACACATTTTAAGCTATGAATTAGGAATAGATTTTTACAATAAAAAATCTAGTGATATGAATTTAACACATAGGACTACCGTATTTTTCAGACTATAAGACGCACCAGTGTATAAGACACACCCCAAGATTTTGAAGAGGTAAACCAAAAAAAAAGTTTTTGCCCTCCCCCCAGCCCCCAGGATCACTCTACAGGCCTCCCAAACCCTCTGCATGCCCCGTTTTCGTGAAAAACAGGCCCGTTTTTCGCCTCCCAAACCCCCCACGCGTCGCGTTTTTGCCCTCCCCAGCCCCCAGGAGCACTTTGCAGGGCTCCCAAACTCTCTGCTCACCCCGTTTTTGCAAAAAATGGGACGCGCGGGGCGGGGGTTTTGGAGGCCAAAAATGGCTGTATTCGGTGTATAAGACGCACCAACATTTCCGCCTATTTTAGGAGGGAAAAAAGTGTGTCTTATACTCCGAAAAATACGGTATATATACACACCATATATATACACCGTGCACACACACACACACACACACACACACACACACATACCGTATTTTTCGGACTATAAGACGCATCGGTGTATAAGACGCACCAAGATTTCGAAGAGGTAAGTAAGAAAAAAAAGTTTTTGTTCTCCCCGGCCCCCAGGAGCACTCTGCAGGCCTCCCAAACCCTCTGCATGCCCCGTTTTTCACCTGTTTTTGCAAAAAATGGGGCACGCAGAGGGTTTGGGAGGCCAGCAGAGTGCTTCTGGGGGTTGGGGGAAGGCAAAAACACCCCCGTTTTTGCAAAAAACGGCCCGTTTTTCTCCCTTTTTTTGCAAAAACAGGGGCATTTTTGGCTTCCCCCAGCCCCCAGAAGCACTCTGCAGGCCTCCCAAACCCTCTGCGCACCCCATTTTTTCACAAAAATGGGATGCGTGGGCGGGGCTTCGGGAGGCCAAAAATGGCTGTATTCGGTGTATAAGACGCACCAACATTTTCACCCTCTTTTATGGGGGAAAAAGGTGCGTCTTATACTACGAAAAATATGGTAGTTTATTTTGATGTGTGTGTGTGTGTGTGTGTGTGTGTGTGTGTGTGTGTGTATAAGGGGATCTTAAAATATGTCACATACTGAATTCAATATTGATTTATGTTCTGTGTTTTGTTTTCTAGACATGGAGATGACTTGATTGTGACACCGTTTGCTCAGGTAGGTACCACATATTATATGGCTGGATAAAAAAAAGGAGAATCTCTATTTTCAGTTTCAGGCTTCCAACTATAGCGCTAGAAGAATTATAATCCCAGCTACAGTATAATCTTAACTAGCAAAAGAAACAACTTTTATTTTTACCTGTATTGCTTGTTGAAGTCACAATCTATCATTAGTCAGACACTATATAATATGATGCACTTTGATGATGGCAGGCACATCTGAATGATGATTGCAAAGGCACACTGCTTGACAAAATTTCCCAAGACAGATGTTCAGGACTCCAAGCCAGTCTAGCAATCTGGTGACTATAGATATCCTAAACAGTTGCATTTGTTAATATTTCCCCTAACTGGTATCAGTTAGGACACCTAGAATGGTAACTATTTCTCTTTAAGCATATAAAGAGTTATTCTCAAACATACATGCCAGGGTGTTATCAACAAAACAGGACTGAATGAATTTATTTGAAAATGTCCTTGTTTCATTTAGCTACCAAATATTAAAAGATTTTTACTGCACAGATGTTTTGTTTTTGTGATAATTTGGACACAAGTAGCACAACAAAATTATTGTCAAAATTTTGTCATTTGAGAGAAGAGGAATAAGAGTTGCTTTCTAGGAAATGTTGCTTTCCCTAAGACAAAGACTACTTTTTGAAAACAACGTGTTTTAGTAAGGAAGAGAGCACTACAACTATCACCCTAGTATCATTGTGGTATGTATGCATTGCAAAATAATGCGCAAACATTTCAGGCACACGGGGGGAAAAATCCTGAAAAGATTAATAATTCTGGTTTCTCTTCAGATCACACAATAACTTGTTTAGGAAGCCCCCTTTTCAGAAAGCTGTCTGTTTATTGTTGCCAAATAAATCAGCACCATACCTGTGGAATTTGAGAGTAAATTTTAATGCACCTTGTTTGCTATAGGTGCTTGCCAGTTTACGTACTGTACGGAATAATTTTGCTGCATTAACCAACCTTCCGGATCGAGCACCTAGCAAGTAAGTGTGGGCTTTTTCTGTTTCCTGCCAAGTTTGTTTTTACTTAAATGTACCTTTTACATTGCATAAGTTCTCCATTATGTAAGTGTGCTTAAACACAATAACGTAAAACAAAGATCGGCTTCATTTAACCTGCAGGAGCCCTCCAAATTCTACTTGTTTTGGCATCTCTAAATGCAGTTGCTGAAAATCAGCAGCATGGCTTCTGACTGCTTTGAGAAGGGAAATCCAGTACAGTCCCATCTGCTGAAAATGAGGAAAGTTCCAACCTTCCTCGTGTACATGATATGACCATACTTACTTTGAAAGTTGAAAGTTCATCATATGTGGAAGGCATCAGGTGCTGAACATTCTTCTAAAGACCCGGGGGGAGGGGGGAAACATGTATAACCTCAAACCATGTATTTTCTATGTTGCATTGAGTATAGCCTTTATATTATTAATTCTGCATTTTTAATTATTTTTTAAAAAATATCTCAGTCTTTCCCAAGGACATCTAATAATACATGAATTCATGATTTCATGATGATGCCTTACATTTTTGTGACTGACACTCTCCATTCTTCCCCAGACGGTCACCAATGTGTAACCAACCATCTATCAATAAAGCAACCATAACAGGTAAGACACCTTAAAACAGTCACACTATTTTAATAAGGTGATGTTACTATCTTGTGAATATATCACACTTTGCATAATCTGTTCCTGATGTATAAATCTATATATATATATAAAAGCCAAATACCACTCACTCATCACGAAATCTCCAGAACTGTAAAGCCTACAAACTTGAAACTTGGCACGTATGTTCCTCTTGGATTCTAGGCTCACTAAGAAAGGATTTTTCGAAATGACCATCAGATCATTAGTATTTCTTATACAGTATTATATTAACACGCTCTGATGCTAAGGAGTTAGACGTTCTACTCCCCCTCCCCACCTGAAAAGAACTCTGTTCCAACTGCCAGCTGCCTTATATTAACACGCTCTGATGCTACCCCTTCGCTAAACTGGGCGTGGGCGTGGCCAGCGCGTGACTCATCCGGCCTGCAGGCTGGGAGTTTAGACATTCTACTCCCCCTTCCCACCTGAAAAGAACTCTGTTCCAACTGCCAGTTGTCTTATATTAACACACTCTGATGCTAAGGAGTTACACATTCTACATAAAGTTTCAAGCTTTAAGTGTCAATGTATCAAGCCCGATTGTAACTTCTCATTAATTTTCAAGCTTCAACTGTCTATCAAGCCCGATCACATAGTTTCGTAGCGAAGCATGGGTATCCAGCTACTAGTACTTTATAAAGCCTTTTAAAAGTCCATAAATCTTACTTGTAGCTCATATAAGTATGTAAGTAGAATTTCTGCTTGATCTGAAATCTATCTTCCAGTTTCCCAAGTTTTTGTTTTTTGCTTATTCAAGCTACTTTGTGTATGAGCTTTATTGCTATGAGGAAGTTGCTTTTACTATGGTTTTCCCTCTACACATCTCTCCAACTCTCTCTGTAGCTGAAAAAAGGAGGAACCGAGGAATTCTTTCATAATACATTTAATATGAATTTGATACAGACATGAAAATATCTCTATATTTTCCTTTCTGTTTGAAATAAAAGAAAGCAATATCTTTTTTTTTTTAAATCCAGATCAGTGATTATGGTTGAAAAAATTCAGAACATGATCCAACCTTTAATATCCTTATTGTAAATGAAGGCCAACATGTCCAACATCCAGCATATTTGTACTTCTTGGGGCCCATTTGGTCAGAAATGACTTTCACTTCTGGGCTATTGACTTATGCACTCAAATTTAAGATTGGTTTATCCACCATTTCTATTTTTCTTTAGTGTTGTACAATGGTGCTGGATAAAAATATTTTGTGTGTTTTTAAATGAATTGCTGCAATTATTAAAAGTTGCTGGGAATCCAATGATACTAGAATGGGGAACCTGAATATGGAACTACAGAATTTCAGCCAGAGTTGGATAACATCTAACAAAGAGGATCTAAATATAACGAAGTGCACTGCAGATGCAGGTTAAGCTTTCGGCATGTAGTAGTGGTTGCAGTCATTTCTGCCAGGAACATCAGATTTATTGGTAACCATTTCCCTGACTGAAGGAATGAGCAATATTGCAATCAGCTGCCATGGTTTGAAGGGCATTGATGTAGTGACCTGCTAGGTTACAGAATGCATAAAAATATTGTTGGGGAAACATGCTATTTTAGCCATGCTGCAGCCTGCATATAAAGCTGTCATTCTGTTAAATCTGAGCAAGTCTGCTACCTGTATTGCAAGCTTCCAGAGAACGCCTACATATATTGCCCTGAGTTCCTTTGGGGAATACAGGTGGGATGTAAATAAAGCACAGTAATTCGTCTGTTAATGTATGCCCAGGCTTGCTGCTCCAGGGGACTTTCCCATTCTCTTAGGAAAGAGGAAAACCAGTCTTTACATGCACAGAATTCTAGGTGAAATGAACAGAGAAGGCTATACTGGGAAGCTTCATGTGCGTGTCATACTTATTTTCTCTTCCCAGAAGGGATTGTTAAATCATATCATGGGAAAGTTAACACTGATTTAAAGCTAAGCACTACTACAAAATGCAAAGTAAGATCATTTTCACTTCTGTGAAATATAATACAGATAGGATGGGTTGACCGTAAGTTTTTGTTCTTCCTTTCACTTGGTGGCACATTACATTTTTATTGATCTAAGAGCAAAACTGGGCACTGAATTAAATAACTGAATTTAAAGAAAAAGAAAATGCAGATACAAGGTGGGAGAAGCAGAAGGAAACCATATGAATAGAGAAATGTTAGCTGTTTCCCTGTTCTAGATTGAGTCCCTGAGCCTGCAATTTACTTTTTTTAAAGTCATCTTGTAATTGCTAATTCTTGCAGCCCACATCATTAGAAAATGTATAGCTATAATGAAATTGATGCCAAATCAGTGTTAAAGGTGACTTAGTACTTATCCCAATCAAAACCTCAGATGTATGGAGTGACTTATTCGAAACGGTACTTTTCTATACTCACTGCTTTATATTACATGATAGGCACGTATGACTTGAGGACATGCTAATGAAGATGAGGTTTCATTGCAGATAAAGATTTATAGAGTAAAATACAACTTCTAAAATATGAGATATTCATGTATGCAGGTGTTAGGGTTTGTAGACTTGATGTAGCCACTGGTAAGCTCTGCTCTATTGATCCTGTTTTGAGAACAAGGATACTATTATCTCTTTACTTCTCTGCTCTTAATTTTACATCACTTGCTTTCTTTTATTAATAGGGATACTCTTCTTTTCTAACCATTAGCTGCTTTTTCTTTTGCCATTTCCTGCCCTCTTCTCTTAATACTGTAATTATTTGGCCAGAGTGTGTTGAATCACTGACGTATACGGATTCCTATCAGCACTCTTCACAGTTAATATCCAGCAGTTTGAGTTAATCTGCACAGCTGTCTGAAAGTTGTAGAGTACTTCAATTCTGACAGGACAGCATTACAGCAGAAAAGTCCCATTAAAACACTTTACATGAACAAAATCAGAAGTGAAAGATTACTATGTGGTAAATATATATCAAAATATATATAAGGCAATAATTGATGACAAGGCATGTGGTGTTGTAAGCTTTCAGGTTAGTAGAAATCCATTTTGTAATTCAGAAATAAGAATATTGATTTTATCCTGGAATGGGGAGAGAATGTAGTCTTATGACAATGCAGCATTTTTCACAAGAATATGTTTATAGATTGCCAATATTTAATTTTTTTCCACTATATAATATCAAGGGAGAAAAGATTTTGGGTAATTGTGAGGAAGCCAGGATAATGTTAACATAAGTATGTTCAAGATTAATTTTGTGCTTATTCAGCTCTTTCAATTTTTTTCTGCACATTAAATGCAGATACTGTATTTAAAGTTAACTAATCTTATGCTAGGCCACTCCGAAACCATTAGTTATAGGTCTCCAGTCCCCACTTAAGTTTTCCAGAGCATCCCCAGATTGGACAGCTAAAATTAAATGATTATCAGCTTTTAGCACCATGCTTTTACTGCTTTGAGTCATTTGAAGTTTGAAAATAGGTTGTTTTAATTATTTAAGATTCTAAAAAGAGCTGGAATGTTTTGATCCCATTCTTCCAGAAACAGTCTCTAATTATCAGACATACCTCTTACGATCCTCAGAGGCCAATGTAATAAAAATGCAGCTTTGAGGTTAAAAAAACCACATTGTTTAAAAGCTCACCCAGGGTATAAGAAATACCAATACTTTTCTTTCTCTAATAGCAATTACTAAGATGACAGGACCCCACTGGTTCAGAGGTTCATTATAATTCCTCAAAACTAGATACCATCTTAAAATTTACTCCTTGGATTAATCCAGTATTCTTGCACCAGTAGCCTATAGTAGGCTTTAACACTATGAATGTATGTTTCATAATAACCATAATTATTAGAAAAGGATTGCAAATTTAAAAGCTGTTTAACAGTATAATCCTGTGAAATCCTACTCATAAGTAAGTCACATGATATTTACTTTGGCTTACACTCAGGAAAATATTAATAAAGCTGAAGATTGAAAAGAAAGTTGAAGCAAAACACTGTATGAGCATAATCATGGAATTTCCTCTGGAAGCAGCATGTGGAAGTCTGAACCTAATATTTCCCTTCTTGTAAGAATCTTTCTGTCAACTTTCTCAGGTCTGAGATTTAAACTTCAAACTTTACTATAGGGTTTGCTTTTTTACCTGGATGGGTCAGATCCAACTATCTGAACAAATATAAAGCTGATCCAAACATTTAAGAGGTACCAAAGGTACAATTTCGTATTTTGTCTGAACTGGTTTCCCTACCTCTAACCATATCATTATATTTGATGTTATAATAGTTACCATAACAACAGACTTTACAGCACCAGCAGAGTTTCTAGGCAGGGTACACAAACCCCTGGTAATGTGGCAATATAAGGTTTATAAAGACATGCCAAGACAAAAATAATTTTCCAGACCACCATACATCAGTTTGAAATTTGGCTCCAGATTTCTCTCTCATAGTGTTGCCAAAGGTGTTGAAGTGCTGACAATTCAACTTGTGTTCCTGGTAAAAAGTTTCCCACTTAGTGGTCTTTAGGTGCAGAACAGAGAACCTTCTTTGATAGTTTAGGATGATTTTTTTTTAAAAAAAGAATGAGTTTGCCATGTACTAAATGCTTAGTGGAAGTATTAGCGATCTCAGGTTCAAAACAGTTGAGGCATTCATAGTAGACTTGATAGCCCAAGTCATGGCCTCAGTCTGTGGTTCAAGATGTGCAAAGATTCTGTATAAAATGTTGAGGTTTCCAATACTACAATTTTCTCTCAAAGTTGCCTATAAACTCAACTTTCCTCATATTTTTTAAAAGGCTATTGGAGAAGAACAGCTTCTTCTGCTCAAAATTCAGGAAGATCTGTAATTAGAATTCTCTCCCTCTCCTTCCCTCCCTCCCTCCCTCCCTCCCTGAGAGAGAGAGAGAGTGGAGAGAGAGAGCAAGAGAGCTCCCCAACCTCTCCCTCCCTCCCTCTCTCTGTGTGTGTGTGTGTGTGAGAGAGAGAGAGAGAGAGAGAGAAGGAGAAGGAGAAGGAGAAGGAGAAGGAGGAGAGAATGTAAGAGGTGTATGTTAAACCTATCCCTGGTACAACTGCCTCACATTGTGGTCACATATTATGTGGGAAACAGGCCAATCAATACCTTTTGCTGTATTTGCTATATCACCCAGAGATAGGGATATTTTGTAACTGATGTAAAAATTGAATGATGTAACAAAAACAAAACAAAGCCACATAATACACAATAATCATAGCATATGTTTTGTTCTTAAATTGGCATCTTAAAGTTGTAAATTTTCAAGTCCCTCCCAATGGCAGGAAATATTTCCATTCTATAGTTGCTTAGGAATAATGAAAGCATCATTTGCAAACTTTTAGAACATTGCTAGGATCTATAAATATTTCTGTCAAAAACACTGTTCTAAGATATGTTCAAAAAAATTTCCATGGGGCCACCAGCCATACCTGCTGAGAGACTCTGAATGTTGAGTGGGGTGGTTTACTCATAAGCCATAATGAAATTTGTTTAATTTGGCCTGATATGTGTGTTTGTGTGTGTAGCTCAACACACGTGAAATACTTAGAAAAGGGCATCCATTCATATAGGTGATTAGGGGGAGGTAGACACAGAATTGCTAACAAAGAGAATAAACTTCATCAGGACTGGAGGGCAAGCATAGGTGAGCAGTGGTCAGTAATGGTGTGGGTCTTCTATCTGGTACACTAGAAATAAAGAACCTGTGGATTCCAGATGTTGTTGGGTCTCAATTCTCCTCAGCCATACTCAGTAGTAAGGAATATTTGGAATGGCTGCTCAACAATACAGAGCTGTAGGCTCTCCACCTCGTTCAGGATATTGAATGATACAATCCTTAGAACATCTTGCTTGAGTTTACTGTATCCCATGATTTTTCTACCTTCACAAGATTTTTGTTATGCCAATTAAAGCTAATTCTTCTTTATACTTAAGCACTCTTAATATTTAATATATATGCACCTTCACATGGTAAAAATACAGTATCAGGCCAAAATGCATATTCCTTTAGTCTGCTGTCAAATAAATATGTTGGTTGGAACATATAAATAATTCCATCAATAAATGAATAGATTCTTTATGAATGTGTTCTTAATGGACAAATAAGTTCTTAGACATGTATTGTAGCATGCATAATTGCTGTTCCAAACTTTCTGTCCTGTTCTTACCCTGTCTTCCTTTTCCCATATTGTAGTTTTTAAGCTGATATTAATTGCACAGCATGAAAGACATCTTTCTACCCTCCTGTGCCCAGATTGTTTTTATTGTGCATGTTTCTTTAAATTTTACCATTTTTTCTACATTGTTCTCCAGTCCAAAAGGTGTTTTCCCTTTGAATGAGTCATAGTTTAGGTGCGCTGAAGCACACTTATTAAATTAGGCCCTCGGTATATGTAAAACATTGGATACAATCCAACCAAAGTTAAGCACTTTTAAGCCTCATTGAGTCTCAATGGGAGATTAAACAGTCTTTCAACAGGAGCCGTTTCTTCAAAGCAATGAGCTTTTTAAATATCTAATCTTAGCTGGATTCTGGCCATTTTTGCACTAAAGCAAGCATTTGAAGGCTTAAGATTTCACTAAGGCTGCAATCCTGTACACATTTACCTGGAAGCAAATCTTATGGAATACAAAACATCAAAGCAGTTTGCTCCTAACTGGGTTCGTAGTTATGTTCATATTCTCAATGAAAAACTTCATAATTGACCCTTGATAAAATTGTACTTTTAATTTAAAGCCTAACAGAATTGGGTTCAATATATTGTTAATACTGCATTCTAGTCTGCCAAAGACTTTCCAATCTATGACAGAAGAGGAAATCTATGATGCAAGAGGAAAGTCATCCATATCTTGCTTGTTTTGCCAATATAGAAGAGAAACTACCAGTATTTGTTAGGTAAGATTTTCTGCGTCTGTCCATCTCAGTAATCCAGAATGATGCCATGTGTACCGTCGGCTCCAGATGAATGTTATATTTCCACACACTATTCACCTCTAGAAAAATACTTCTGATAAAAGAATCTGAGTAGATGGTTAATTCATCTAGCTTAGAAATGTTTGCATTGGCTAGTAGTTATTCTCCATCATTTCAGACAAATATCTTTCTCAATCGAACTGGGATATGCAAGAGATTGTTTTTATATTCCAGCTACCAATTTTCTAATCTTAACCTACACCCGAATGGCAGTTCTAACAATATGCTGTTTTCCAACTGCTTTCCAATTTTTTTTCATGGTAAAAAAATATTCCATGTTCCCACCCAATTTTCTACCCCAACCCAGTGCCTTCTATAGCACAACTCCCATTATCGTAAACCAGTATTCTCAGGCTTTTATGATGCCAATGGAACAGAAACACCTATTTGTAGAATTATGGATGGAACCAAAATTATATGCCACTAATCACTGTTTCCAGAATTTAATATGTAGTCATACTTCTTCCAAAGCCAAGGACTCTCTCTCCTGCTCACCCCCATCTCCTTACATAACTTGCAATTGAACTGTGCTTTTCATTTTTGGAACATTTACAACATCTTCTCCTAGTTAAGTTAGTTTGACTAATCATGATCAGAGGTACTAGAGATTGAAAATGTGCTTCAAATAATAAAAATGAGGAAGGTTGGGATAAAAAAGTCAATGTTTTTTTCCTGTCTCTCTTCTCTCTCTGCTTTTGTTGTTTTCTAATAAAAATCCAACATTTTGAGATTATTCCAAAATTTTGAAAACTAGTACACATATGCAGAACATGACCAGCCATTTTTAAAAAGGACATATTCCTTCAGTTTTGCAGGAACTCATTTGTGTTTCACCAAATTCACTACAACCTACAAAAATACATGCACTTAAAATCAAATAAGCCAAACTCAAGAATTTTGTGTACAAGATCTATCCTTGGCTAGCTCCACTTTCCTCATTTTATCACTATAATGCATATGTATGTATGATGGAAGGTCCTTTTACTGCTATTATCCATTCACAACAGTTGCTAATTACTGCAGATTGCCCAGGAATCCACCAAAAGATTCACATCTATCTTTTGCCCTGTCCTGACCTAAGTCAATATAAATGTTACCATTTATCAAAAGACAGTTTAATACTTTCTGCATTTGCTTTCTGTCATCCCTGCTTAACTCTTCCTTGTTCATCATGATAAGTTAAAAGCAAATAAAGTATATTAAGGTGTAGAATAATGTGTGGTGCAAGTACAAATTCCATTTTTGGAGCTTTAATACTGTGGTGGTGGTGGAGGGTCAGGTTCCTAAGTCTTAAATTGTCCTTAAATCCAGAGATAATCAAAGCAGGAAAGATGAGAATAACAATAACAACAACAAATAATAGCAATATCTATTCCCAGCCTATAAACATTGATCAGGCCTGTATTGTAGTATAAATGATGTACAAAAGAACAGATTATTTCATGAAATTAATAACTCTGCCAGTAAGCACTACCTGTGAATATGGCCACCTGCATACATACAACTGCTCTGATGTATCTTCAAATTCCATATGATATCCATATCATATATATATATTCTCTGTTAAATCACCTGGTATACCCAAATATGGGAGAAAGCATACTGCTTCCTTTTTGCCTTTCGGCCCCTCCAGGGGCCATCCAGACAGTTAATTACAAACGACAGTCCGTTTCTATATGTTATATTTTTACATAAATAAAGGGAGACTAGTATAGATCTATTTCAAGCTATTTAGCTCTCATCAGCTAGCCACACCCAGGTTCTAATCCCATAAGGGTGTGGCTAGCTGATGAGAGCTAAATAGCTTGAAATAGATCTATACTAGTCTCCCTTTATTTATGTAAAAAAAAATATAACATTATATATAGATAGATAGATAGATAGATAGATAGATAGATAGATAGATAGATAGATAGATTGATAGATTGATAGATTGATAGATTGATAGATTGATAGATTGATAGATTGATAGATTGATAGATGATAGATAGATATTTGTTTTTTGAGGTTTTCGCGGGTATTTGTATGTAGGTCTGTGGTTATTCGGGTTTTCTCCCGCGTGAAGTTGGAGATGTCATTGCAACGTT
>QLTV01000965.1:5514459-5533156 GCA_003457575.1 Thermophis baileyi | reverse complement strand
TATATATCAGCCGTCTTCTAATAATTATGTAAGTGGGAACGTCATACCCATGAAAATACAACAGTGGACAGTAAAGAGCAGAAGATGGCTTTCACAGAGTTAATGGAATCCCTAATGATAAACTTCTGTCGGTTGTAATACTATGACTTTAGAACAGAAAATTAAAGGGAGTACAAAGGAATTGTTGCTACAGACAGTTTGTATGAAATGCTAATATGAAAAGAGTTAAGTTCAAATGTTAGTACAGAAAGCTGCATTTGTTCATTATTCCACTGCCCTTCCCTATATAATTTTAAATGCAGAAATGAAAACTGCTTTGAAAAATGCTTGTGAAGATTTATGAGTGAAATGTAGCAGGAAATATATAACATACACACAAATAAACATATGAGGATTTTTGGCATCTTGAGTGATATAACCACATCCTGTGTCTACATCTTCTGGACTGGATCTTGTAATCCATTCCAATTAATTCCTACTCCAAAAATATGAACTGAATAGTGAAACCGTGTCTTAACATTAAAAAATAGCCATCTATCTCAAAGACAGGTGGCTTTTTATCCTATCTTTCCAAACAGCCAACTGTTGGCACTATCTCTCTTGAGGAGCATTCAGAGGTCAAACCATGATAGCCACCTACACTGCATGGAAGGCAGAAGGCAAGCAATAGGAGAGAAAAGTTTAAGCAATTTGGGGAATGTATGGTCAAATGTCCCAAAGATGCTTTTCAAAAGGCAACTAGGCTTTCTTGGGTCTTTTTCCTTGAAAACGTTTTAACTTCTTATCCAAGGAGCTGCTTCAGTTTTGACTGAAAGGTGGGGAATGGAAGGATTTATATTATTTGCAATCATCTAGTTGTTAGGATTCTGAAGGTCCATCCTTAGCTCTCTGAGAGTAGTTGAGGTCACTTAGGCCTTTATCTGTACCCTCAGGGTCACCTGAATCAGAGTGCAAATGCATGTGAAACCTTCTTGGGACTGCTGTATGGTCGAATGAGAATGATGAAAAATGAATCAGCTTGATTTATATTTATTAACCTGTTCCCAAGAAAATAATACTGCTGCATGGAATGTTTCGAGATGAGGGTCTGTGAAACAATAAGGTATGATCGATTGATTGATAGATAAATACATATATTCTAAATGAAAGTAAATACTAATCTCTGTCATGATTTTGCTATCTATGTGAAGGGTATCGAGTTTTCCCAATACATTTTAGAAGCCGTAACTTAATACTTCTCGTGTTAAATGTTTTTTATCAGGGCAACCTGATAAATATGGGATGGAGCATACTGCTTCCGTTTTCGCCTTTCAGCCCCAATCCAGGAGCCTTCACAGGCAGTCGCTTTCACGAAAAACTATTTTTGTGTTAAATTTTATATTTTACCGACAAAAAAAAACCCCTTATTTCTTTGTCGGTAAAATATAAACATTAACACTTCTCGTGTTGTGTGAATAAGGATTTTTGTCTTCTTTTGTCACGTTAGAAGGCTATGAGTTTGTTAAAGTTGCTGAATATATGGGAATCCTTGCTGCATTTGGGAAACAGGAAATAACTCAGAGGTCAAATTGTGCAAGTGACTGTTGGGTTAGGCTGGCTTGTTAAAATTCCCATCATACTAAGCTCTTTACCATCAGCAGTGGCTCTTAGATAAATTCTTCTTTCATTTGAAAGATTTCAAAAATGACAGGGGGAGGGGGAAGCCTGTGTTGTGTATGCCAAAATAAATGAGGGGAGAAGTCTTCTGGAAACCACTGAACATAATCAAGTTACCCAACCTGACCAAACATTATTCATGAAGCATGGGAAGACCTGACCCACATGTAGAGCAAACGGAAAAGAACTTGATGGAAAAGATGGAAAGCAGTTCTAATATTTTTAGGGTATCGTTTCAGAGGAGGAGAATATTGATTTTCACACACACACAAAAAAGAGTGGTGTATATACCGGTAATAAGGACCTCTCTCACTTTTTCCTCTATTCAGTGGAGGGAAGGTTGTTTGAGGACATCAAGGAGTGGGCAGTTACAGTGGCCAGGCTCTGAACTATATCTATCATGTTACCAGGGAGCGCTTTTGATGATGGAACTAGTTGTAATACTCAGGGCTTTTCACTTTGATGGGTAAAAGATTCCAGATGCTGCTGCAATAGTACTTTCATTTCTGCTTCCCAGAATTGGAATCTCTGCCAAAAGCTATGTGGGTTTAGATTTGCAAGCAAGAAGTACAATAGCAATTTTGTTTTGTTTTGGTCTCCCGATGTTCCCTGTCCTCAAGATTTCCTTGAAGACATTTTATTATCTGAAGTCAAGAACAAATTGGTGATTCCTCAGTCCTTTGTATATAACCAACTAGGCAGACAGTTTTGAAGACTGGTGGTGGGGGAGGTCCTCCATTTAACTGGGGAGCTGGAAGCTACCTTTACATCCTCAGCAGGGGGAAATACAGACTCTGCCTAATGATTGAGCTGGCCATGGATGGTAAACTCTGATCTTAAATAAAGAGTTAAATGGGAAGGAAGCAACAAAATGTGTTTGTTTTCAAAGCTTTGGTTGTGCTTAATACATGTTTGTAATCATGCATGCATACAGATATATATATTTTGATATATTTAACAGGAAATTTTCAAATAGTCTCCCACAATCTGTTGTCCTCCTGGTGTGCTAAATTAATTTTTCATAATTCTCAGCACTGTGGTTCTTGGCCATATGGACTAAGAAATCTGGGAGTCTGATACAGCAAAGAAACTGCCCACTGGCAGACCTTTGGCCGGAAAATTCCACATACAGGTAGATACCTTTTGCTAGAGATTTCTTCATCAAAAATTGTGATGAAAGAAGAAAGAAAGCAATAGTTTAAAAGTAGAAAAGCTAATAATGACTTTGCTTCACCTGTAGGCAAGGGATAAGACACTGGCAACATCATGAGGACATGGCCAGGAATATCCATGGGAGGTGGTCGGTCAGTGGTGTCCAAATGGTGGGTGTGACCAGGCAATTGAAAGCCCACTCCCTTTTGAAATGTGTTATATGTATGTATAAAAGAGGCAAGGCTTTAATCACCTGTTCTTTTGAGCTCTCCCTCCACCCACCCTGGAGCATTGTCATGCCATGGTTAAGGGAGCATGAAGATCAGCCTTTAGAGTAAGCCAGCCCTGATGTAATATTTAATCCTACTTTAGCATTATATGGCCTCAGCACACTTCTGTTCCTTGTGGCTGTGCTGGAGGAGGAGTTCATAGAACTTAATTCTAATATCACTACTGTGGTTTAGTAACATGTCCAAAGGGGACCAACAAATTGTTGTCCTGCTAGTAAATACAGTCTGGATTGGTTGTACAGCAATTAACTTTTGTCACTCAAGCTATTATCTGCGTTCCTTCAGAATGCTGAATTAAAAACCAAGCAGTCTGGGTTTGTACAATATGCTAAACTACAACACATTCACACTCATAACTAGAATCCTTAGGACTTTAATAAGGCTGGACAGAATTAGAATTCAAACTAGCATGTATGTGGATATTCCCTAATTTTATTTCTGTAATAGCTACCTTATGGGATAACTTGAGCTAGGAGAGAATGACTGGCACATAATCAGTCATTGTGGTTGGAGAAAAACCATAAAAATAGAGAATCGGCTTATATATATAAGCAAGGTTTTGTCCCATTTTATCTTTACTTTGTAAGAGCTTTCATCAGCCACTGTATTTTATAAAAGGAATTGCTAAATGGAACAGCTCATGCAGGCCATAGTGTTATAGTTCCAGCCCCTCTCCTTTTGAGTATTCCCGTAGAAAAGGGGAGGGGCTTTATTGCAAAATTTTTGCCCCTTCCCAGAATATGTCACTGTCTAGATTGGTGTTTTCTGATTCTTGTAAAGAATAGTTTGTCAGTTAGTAGTAAGTCCACTGATCATACTTGTTTTTTTTCATTCACATGCCTCCTTCCCAGAGCTTTCTAAGAAATGATAAGCCTCTGTGTCACCTTACCCAATCTTATGGTCCCTCAATCTGTAGATCTTTAGCTCCCATAATCCCTATCCATTATGACCAAAGTTGAGTGCATCTGGACTGCAGCAGATGGAATGGTTAACAGTCCTGGTGGCGCAGTGGTTAAAGTGAAGTATTACAGGCAAACTCTGCCCACAGCCTGGAGTTTGATACTGATGGGACTCAAGGTTGACTCAGCCTTCCATCCTTCTGTGGTCAATAAAATGAGACCCAGATTGTTGAGGGCAACATGCAAAACATTGTAAAACACCCAGAGAGTGCTGTAAAGCACTATGGGGTGATATATAAGCAATGGTATTGCTAAATGCTATTGCTATCAGATAATGTGTACAGAGCACTTTTGGTCAGTACATAGGAACTAGTACTCTGCGCTGAATTAAAGAGCCTTCATCCTTCCCGTTTAAAATAGGAGTTTGGATTTGTACAGCAACTACAACACAGCCTCCCTAAGACCTTTGGAGAAGCTAATGCTATCAAAGATAACCATTCACTGTTGGATCACAGTAAACCCCATTCCTGCCATTAAATCTTTGAGTGGTAGCAGCTCAGTCAACTGTTATCATGTAAACACAACCAACAATATAGTACCTATAATACTGGGACTCCCCTGGATAGTGTACTTTTGCTTGTAACCATTTCCTACTTTTCAGGAAAATGATTTGCTCCTATGAAGAAAACAGCTTCCTCCATTATTATTAAAATAGCACTACCCTTGCTTTTATTACTAGTTACAATAAAGAGATTAATATTCAAGCCTCTTGGGGCAACATCTGACACTCCTGATTACTCTTGTCAAGGGGACAAGTTGCCCCCTTCACTCCAGCAGCATGGAATAAGTGAGCCGCCAGCACTAATGAATCAGCAAAATCATTAAGATTTTCCAGATGGAGAATTATTTTGTGAACATGTGGTGTTTTGGGACAAATAACTGACTGTTATGATGTGTTTTGCTCTTCTGCTTTTCCCTGCTTTGTGAACTTTTAAAATTAATTGCCAGAAATTTACAGATGTTAGGCAAAACAGAGTAGAAATTAGATGGTTTTCCTGAACAAAACTGTCTGGCATGAACATCACCAGGGAAAAATAGCTAAATGTCACAAGGAAACCCTTTATACTATAAAAATCGCATTAAGGTTGCAACTCCATTCTTCTCGTTGAATATGCAGCTTTATTCATACTCAAGTGAATATCAGTGGAACAATCTTCAGGCCTCTCTGCTCAATGCCAATAGATTTGAAGAGTGGTGATTTGCACTTTTGGAGCTCTCATACATTCTGAGAGAAGACTGAAAAGTTAACACAAACTAAAATGATACATTACTGTAATGCATAGTGACCAGTACTGAAAACAGGTATCAGAAGAAGGCAAGAGTGAATATCTGTTGTTTGGCAAGCCAAATATCTGATACAAGAAAAGTTACACTCAAGGCAAACTGGACTCCTGGGGACTGAATAGATATGCCCAAAGCAATCTTTTTAGTATTGTAAGTTGTTTTCTTCTGGAACATTTTGACTTTCCAGTCCTGGAGTTCTCCCTGTGCCCAGCGATCATTTGTTATTTGAGTATGCACAAGCCAAAATGCTATGGAAGACATTTTCAAGAAAGCCTTGGATTTACACTGCTACAAAGAAATGTTGAGATAGGCTTTTAGGATTCTAATCTTAATCTCATTAGAGCAGCTATCCCATAATCCTTTAAAAAAGGAAGCTGGAGTAAATATGAAGCATGTATCTATACTGAACTGGATGGTAGCATTTTAATATCATAAACTAGGAGTTTACTTTTCCTTATTTTTTACCCAGAATGGCTGTAGTTGGTACCATTACCAAATACTGATAATAAAAAAAAGAATACTTGTACATTTTTTCCACTACATGTTAAACTCTCTCTGATATATTAAAGTCTGTGTATCTTGTACTGGATTTTGATAGTGTACTTCCACATATATATGATCAAGAATATTTTGCTGCTTCTTCACAACAATCTTTAAGAAAGTCCTTGATGCAACTAAAGAAACTAGCTCACAACCTTTGCACCTGAGGGGATTTAATTTGCATGTCTGGTTCCCGCAGACCAGTTAAGACTGTGTGCTGCTACATAGTTTAACCCCATCTTCTTCTCCATTCCCTTGATTTTCTTGCTTGATGGAGAGTACTTGGAAATTTAAAAACTAGCACATCTTGCAAAGCTTTCATTGGCCCAATAAAATTAAAGTGTATTTTGATTTATTTATGTGGTAGTTGAAATAGCTAGGCTTGCTTTGACCTGTATGTGATGGTATTCCTGGCCTCCCCGTGAGATAGGCGGCATATAAATTGAATGAATGAATAAATATGGCATGTCCCATAGCTTGGATCCTGACTAAGCATCATTAGCATGCCTGCCATGCTTCAGCAATTAAAGTAGCCAATCTTAATTTGGTGTCCTTCATATGGGACCGATTACAACTCTCAGAAACCTAATTAACTGACTAGAAAATCTATGAGTTGTAGCCCAGTATTTGAGAAGGCACCCAGGTATAAAATGATTAAATTAGCAATGTGGGGTAGGGAGTTGCGGAATGTCCATAGATTCCGTTTCCAAGCAATAAAAGAAGGAAAAGTGTTGTGCAGGTTCAGCTAACTCCAAAATTATATATCCAGAAATCTGTACATTAATGGATAGGAAAAACCAGTGCAGGCTGCGAACATGAGAAAGACACTGTAGTGTAGAATATTCGCACCGCATTGCAAATTACCTTTTTTTTAAAAACTTATCCGCTTTTAGTTCTGCACCTCAATTAGCAATGTTGCTAATTATCATCTTTTTCAGGAGTGCTTAAAAAAAAACAAAAGCGGGCCCTTGTGTAACCCTTTCAATAGCGCTAGAGAAAATAGCTAGAGAAAAACGTTTCTCCCTCTATGGCGCGCTTTGCCTTAAGGAGGTTACGACAACCGGCGCCATCCTTTTCCTGCTATGCTCCAGTCCGGAGATTACCAGCAGCCGACGCGTTCCGAATAAGAGTAGCCTCTGAGGGTTGGTTTCTGATGTCGCGCGAAGCATGATAAGAATGCCATTGACGTCAGCAGACGCATCAGCAGGGCGAGCGGCACCCCTGCGCTTCAAACCACACCAGGCAATTGCAGCGCTTTGAAAATTAAAAGCCGCTGCTCTCGGAAGGGAGGAAAGGGGGGTGGAGGGGAGGAACGCGCCGGCTCCTTCTGAGCTCGCCAATTGCTGCTGCTGCTGCATTTCCTGTAAATAAAAGGAAGGAAGGGGGAAAAAAAGCTGCAGTGTGTGGATGAAAGTAGTTATCATTCACCCCAAATGGTCACCGGGGATAGGGTTTTTATTTTATTTCTTTAGCTTTCTCTGTTTGTTTTCTTGGAAAACAAACGATACCACCACCCGTGTGGGTTATTGGCCGGGACTGGGTTGGCAACCAGACAAACCCCAGTTTTGAATGGCCTTGAAGGGTGACTGTGACGGAACGGGAAATGTTCCGAAGGCAGACCTGAGTATTGGAAGCTGTCTAATCAAAAGAGTATTATAACCCAGCATTAATGGCTTGTGTTTTCCAAGAAGCTGTGTTGCTGAAATATAAAATACCTAGAATCTGGAGGAAGTAGTAGTCTGATGTGAGCATGGGGGGGGGATGCAATTTATGACATTTATTTCCAAGGAACAGAAAATTGTGCAGTCTTTTGATTTATTATTTTTCTTATGTTGTCAAAACAGTCTTTTGAGGTAGGTTAAGACAAGCAGTGCTGATAAATCTTAGACCACTGAAGGAAGTTTGATGGCCAGACACTATTTCTCAGCTAATTTTTCTCAGAATAGTGAGGGAAAAAATGCATCAGTCTACCATGTATGTTGCTTAAAAATCCTACAAGAAAAACCCATCACAATAAGGGTGATAACTCTAACCTATGTGTCATTAATGTATCATTCTCTAAGGAACTACAGCCTGTAGCCGTGAAACATGGTAGTTGGTGTACCTATAGAACTGCCAAGGAGGAAGAGAAAAAGAGCAGAACAGCTAATCTTACTATGCCAGGTTAGCCTTCTCGATGTTCAGCCATAACGTTCAGCTGTAGCCAACTTACCAACCTCTGGAAGACAAGTCCTAACTGACCTATGCTTGTTTATGTATGCATTCTTGCACCCAGAAGGAGACGAAGCACAGAAAGATGCAACATTGTGTTAGAAAATATTCTGGAAGAGCTAGCAGTTGAAACAAGAATTTTCATTCTAGTATTAGTTAAAAGTATGGAGCTGGACAATTCTAGTTTGTCATAACTAGAAAGACAATCAGTTTGCAGTGCTTTTGTTTAAGATGCTTCATATACCAGCAACGATCATAATGTAAAACCTGAACAAGTTATATTAATAATGAAACTTCAAACAGGAAATGATGGACACTTTCAATATTATGAATAGTAAATTTTGGTTCCAACACAGATTAGTATTGATATGTACTGTAAGTTTAAAGTATTGATAGTAAATAAACCCAAACAGCAAAGAATCATGCTGAATGATAATTAAGGGACTGGTAGGTGAAAACTTCAAGCCAAGATGCTAGACTGAGAAAGGCCCATGATATGTAAGCAGGCTACAGAGGATGTGGTAGAACAAAATTGTAAAAGGAGATCCTTGAATGGGATATCAGTGAACCATGGATTTTATAACTAAATGTGGACTGCAAAAATTTGGATGACTACTACCTGGCAGCAGCATGTTGGACTGTTTGCAACCTGGATACAATAGCTTTAAGTGAGTTTTTTGTTCAAAAGACAGAGTATCATAAAACTGTCTTGTAACCACACTCAACTATTTCAACCAGAGCTTAATAATCTTTATAATATGGTGTAGGGGCATACAGTCAAGAAAAACAAGTCTTTAAGAATCAGGGCCAAAGATACTTCAAGGTCAACACTGCTGAGATTAAACTAACTCAAAGAGTAGCAACAGCATACTAGAATCATGACTTTTAATGTGAAGGAAGGGAATGAACAGTCTCTTTTAGGCTCCTCTGGCTCTCCTGTTTGTGATTGAGGAAGGTGGTTAGCATACCAATGGGCAATTAATATGTGGTTTTTCTATATATTATAAATTCCAGATTCTAGTCTTCTAGTGTGAAAATTGAAGTGGTATTAGCCAAAGTTGTCAGCTAAGGACTGGAACAGCTAGATTCAAATGCCCATCCAACCACGAAATTCATGCACTACATTTGCAAAACACTCTTAATCTGGTTATTAAATTCTCTGGGTGTGCATAATACATTGAATTTTAACAGTAGTAGGAGTGTGTTTGATTATCTGATGCATAATTCAGTTCAAGATGGAAATCATTCCTGGACTACAACTTAATATACAGATTTGTATCATACCCCAAATTTGGGTTCATCTGTTATGTAATCTATATTCTAATTTCACAGTATATCAAAAACACAACAGATTTTAACTTTTGGTCTAGTGCTTAAGGCACTAGGCTAGAAACCAGGAAACTCTTGAGTACTAGTTCCACCTTTGGCATGAAAGCCAACTGGGTGACTTTGGGTCAGACACATTCTCTCAGTCCAATCCGCCTCACAGGTTTGTTGTTGTGAGGAACATAGGAGGACAAAGGAGTGTTATGTATGTTCACCACATTGAATTACTTACAAAGTATTAAAGGCAGGATAAAAAAGTAATAAATAAATAATAAATAACCTATGATATAACTCCATGATGGTGCAGAGATTAGAATGCAGTATTGCAGGCTAATTCTGCTGACTGCCGACTGCCAGCAGTTTGGCAGTTCGAGTCTCACTGGCTCAAGGTTGATTCAGCCTTCCATTCTTCTGAGGTTGATAAAATGAGGACCCAGACTGTTGGGGACAAGATGCTGACTCTATAAACCGCTTACAGAGGGCTGTAAAGCACTCTGAAGCGGTATATAAGTCTTAAGGTCCAGAGGTGGTATTCAGCTGGTTCTGGCGGATTGGTAGCAGAAATTTTAACCGGTTCAGAGAACCAGTAAATACCACCTCTGGCTGGCCCCAACCCTCCCAGCCCCTTCCAGGAGTCCCCACACGTCCCGTTTTGGCTCCCAGGTAAGTGCAGGGAGGCTTGCTAGGCCGAAAACGGGGTGCAGGGGAGTGCGGCGGCATCCCCAGGCCCCGTTTTGGCTCCCAGGAGGCTTCAGGGAGGCCTGCTAGGCCAAAAACGGGCTGAGGGGTGTGTGCACCGCCACCCCCGTGCCCCATTTTGGCTCCCAGGAGGCTTCAGGGAGGTCTGCTAGGCCCAAAACGGGACCTGGGGGTGTGTGCCTAGCAAGCCTCCCTGCAGCCCCCTGGGAGCAAAAACGGGCTGCGGTGGAGAAAGAAAGAAAGAAATCCTCACTGTTTGGGGATCCCCAAGTGCACTAGGCTTGAGTTGAGAGCTTATTGAAAGTGCTGCTAGCTAGCCTTGCTCAGGCTAAGGTAATGAATAGTGGAGCTCTAAGAATGCCAGATGATCGATGGGCATGTTCTCAGTTTCAAAACGTCTGGCTTTTCTTCCTCCTACCAAAGACCTTCTGGGGTTCACAGGAAGGGAGAAAGGAAAGAAAGGAAAAGAAAGAAAGAAAGAAAGAAAGGAAGGAAGGAAGGAAGGAAGGAAGGAAGGAAGGAAGGAAGAAAGAAAAGAGAAAAGAAAAGAAAGGGGAGAAAGAAGGAGGGAGAGAGAGAGAGAGAGAGAAAGGAGAGGACGGAAGGACCACAAACCTGGCACTAGACGCAGCTTCAGAGGATGCTTTGAAACAGCACACCAATCCAAGGCTGGAAGGGTCCTCAGAGGTCATCTAGTCCAACCCCCTGCTCCAGCAGGAGACCTTATATCATCTTGGTTATTTTGGTGCCTCTAACACAGAGGAGAAATTCCCAGAAATCCCCAGGCATTGCCAACCTCTCCCCCCCTAGTAAAAAAAAAACCTAGAGCAAAAACTTGCAGTATTAAAAAGAAGAATAGAAAAGGGGGCTGCTGTGTATTGTTTAATGGACTGCTAAATTGGCAAAATGGATGGCTAAATTGGCCACGCCCACCCAGTCACATGACCACATAGCCATGCCCCCAGAACTGGTAGTAAAAAAAAAATTGAATCCCACCACTGTTAATAATAAGGTCCCATGATTAACTGAATCATGGATATGAAATAACCATGTACATTTGTCAGATGTACAAAAGTAGAAATTTGTCACAAAGGATAGGTTTCTAGAACACTTTAGGCTGAATTTGTATGTTGTGGTAACTTGGCTAGAATCTCAAAACTTTGTCATTTGCAAAGTTGCCATGAGTATCAATTGCAGGGGGATCCATGCAGACCACCTTGGTTTATTTTGAGAAAGGATAGGATTTATGTATAGAAAGTATGGATTAGATGTGTAACGGTAACATTGTTCACATTGTAATTTACATTATGAAGACAGACATGCAGAGGCCTAAATCAAATGTCACTTAGTTATCAAAGCCATTGTTTACTTTTAGAGATTGTCTCTTTTCTCCTCTCTTCTTCTCTTCCCTCCTATTTGCATCACTTGAGTTTCACATACTTTGATATATAAAGCAGGGAAACTACAAATAGTCCTCAACTTACAACAGTTCACTTAGTGACTGTTCAAAGTTACAACAGCAGTGAAAAAGATGAGTTAAGTCTGTTTTTCACCATTGCAGCATCCCCATGATCATGTGATCAAAATTCAGACGCTTGGCAACTGGTTCATATTTATGACCGTTGCTGTGTCCTAAGGTCATGTGATCACCTTTTGCCACCTTCTGACAAGCAAAGTTAATGGGGAAGCCAGATTCACCTAACAACCGGTTTACTAATTTATCAATTGCAGCCATTCACTTAACAACTGTGGCTAGAAAGGACGTAAAGTGGGGCAAAACTCACTTAACAAATATCTCACTTAGCAACATAAATTTTGGGCTCAATTGTGGTCATAAGTCCAGGACTACCTGTATTTAAGAGGCAAATGAGTTTTCCAGTTTCACTAATCATTCTCCTAATTCAGAATTCTTAACACTAGGATTATATAATACGATGAGGCCTGACCATGAAGGCCAGTTGCTTTCCCATCCTTGTAGAAACCTATGTTACAGGCTTTCTTGTGAGAATATAGTAGGGAACAATATATACTCACCTGAACAACGGGGGAAATATGAGGTACACTACAGGTAAAATATACCTTTTCCAAAAATGTAGGAAAACGTAGATATGGCTTTTTATTCTGGGACAGAAATGTAGCTTGCTACTCAGTTCTGGTTGTTTTTGATTCAGATCTCCCTAGGCTCTCCCATTGTCTGGGTCACTTCCTGTTTAGTTGGATTTTTCAGTCTTTTCATTCTGACTTCATACCTTCCTCATGATTTTTCTCGCCTTGCTGCCATCTGTCTCTTTCTCTCTTTCCGGACACTGAACATCACACTATCTGCTTTAAGCAAGATTCCTTCTGTCATGCAGTTTGCAATGAGTTTAATCTGTTCTAATATATTGAATTCACTTTCATGTGGTATCTTGTAAACGTGCTTTTTTTGTGTGTGCCTTAACAAGGGAAGAGTTGTTGGTCATTTTACATGACCTGCTGCTGGGAAGGAGGCAAAACCAAACATTTTCTTTTCCAAGCTGTTCTCTTGTCAGGTTTGCACATGTTTGGTAGAGGAGGAAATGCTTACTTTGAGCTTCAGTTCTGTTTGCATTGCAGACATTTGTTGGGGGTGAGGAAGTGAGGAGAGAGAGAAATTTATTTTGAAAATCTCTCCCTACACATTATACTTAATTATGAAACAAAACCAATATAGAATGTAAAAGAACTGATGTACGGAAAAGTTCTATCCTCTACCACAAGCCTTCCACATTCAGTGAAATTGTTCATTGGTATTCAGTCTCGATTATGATTACAGTATTCAGAAATAAGTCCTATGGAATCTGAAAGGGCTTATTCCAAGCAATCGAATAGAAAGTTGCAGTCCAAAATAGCCACTTTATATAGCAATAGCACTTAGACTTATATACCGCTTTACAGTGCTTTTACAACCCTCTCTAAGCGGTTTACAGAGTCAGCATATTGCCCCCAACAATTTTCGGTCGTCATTTTACCCACCTTGGAAGGATGGAAGGCTGAGTCAACCTTGAGCCTGGTGGGATTTGAACTGCCAAATTGCAGGCAGCCGGCAGGCAGCAGAAGTAGCCCGCAGTACTGCACTCTAACCACTGCACCACCATGGCCCATATCCATCTTTACTTTAAAAAAAAAATTGCAGAATATATTCTACATTTGATATGTACGTGTGTTTTGGTTCCATTATTCCATTACTACTTCAAATTTATGTATGTATATAAACCTATGTTGTGATCAAAATCCACTGTATAAGTTGAAATAGGGCATCATTTCCTGATTCAAGCATAATTACAAATATAATTGAAGTTTGGATTGTTCAGCATGTACCTCATCAAATAAAGATGCCTAGTATTATATGATGTGTCTTAAACACAAGCATTTATACACTCTGATTGTCCTTCTAGACCATTAACTGTAAATGAGACATGATTGGAATTGGTGCTAGGAAGGATGTGACAAATGTTATTATAAGATGCATAACTGTTGTTAATATGGCCACTTAACATACTAGATAATTATCAAAATGTGGGTTTAATGTCTTGATTAGAATAAAAATATTTTATTCTAATCAAGACAAATACTTTACATTTACAGTGGTAGCATTCACCATTTCTGATGCTTTTATAGAAAAAGGTTTTTATATAAAGGTATGTGAAATCTTTTACATAAAAGCATGTGAAATCAGTTACTTCTCAGTACATTAAATGTACTTATAATCTTGTGTTCTGAATTTCAAAGGAAGCTATTACTACATCTTTGGGCCAGTTTGGTACAACATATCTTTGGTGCAACAAGTTGACTAAAATGAGAGTGACATCTCCATAGACGAGAGTGCAAAGATATTTTTTTCTTGATCCTCTGAGTCTAGAGTCTACCTGCTCTGACAGGTAGCAGTTTATCCAGGTCTAATGCAAAGATCTTACTACTATGTGCTGGCTGAGCTTGTTAACTAGAGATGTCTGGGACTAAATTTGAGATATTTGGCATACCATATAGGGATTTTTCCATCACTCTGTAATATTTCCCTAAATAACTGGGCTCCTTACTGGGTAATCCTAATCGGGTCTATGACAACTTGCCACAGCCAACTCACCGTGGCCAACTCGTCACAGCCAATTTGCCATGGCCAACTTGCCATGGGACAATTGGCCATGCCCGTGGAAAAACTTGTCGCAGGACAAAAGTATCAAAGAAATGGTGAAATAGAATCATTAAAAAAATGGTGCTAAAGGAGGGACAAAATGAAAAGAAGGACTAGGGGAGACATGATAGCAGTGTTCCAATATCTCAGGGGCTGCCACAAAGAAGAGGGAGTCAAGCTATTCTCCAAAGCTCCTGAGGGTAGAACAAGAAGCAATGGTTGGAAACTAATCAAGGAGAGAAGCAACTTAGAACTAAGGAGAAATTTCCTGACAGTTGGAACAATTAATCAGTGGAACAATTTGCCTCCAGAAGTTGTGAATGTTCCAACACTGGAAGTTTTTAAGAAAAGATTGGATAACCATTTGTCTGAAGTGGTGTAGGGTTTCCTGCCTAAGCAGGGGGTTGGACTAGAAGACCTCCAAGGTCCCTTCCAACTCTGTTATTCTATTCTAAAATGTGAATGACAAAAATTAAAATATTGTTTTAATTATTTTAAATAATGAAATAAAATCGTTGAATTCTCCTGCGGCAAGTTTTCCCATGGGAAATTGGCCATGGAGAATTATTCCATGGAGAATTGGCCCTGATGAGTTGACCATGGCGAATTGACAGCAGTGAGTTGGCCGCGGCATGTTGGCTGTGGTGAGTTGTTCCATTCCATCCTAATCTAAGCAAAAAAAATGATCAGTTTACCCCAAATTAAGAGATTACAGGGTCGTAAAGTGATGAGAAGAAAACTTTTTGTGTGTGTTAGTGACATTGAATATATTTTCCTTAGTCTCCCAGATGTTAACATCAGTCCCCTATAATATAATAGGATAAGGTTTATAGCTGAGTGAGTAAACGAATGCTGATTGAGGTTCCCAAAACACAGTGTCTGCCTTTCTGGAAACTTTACTTCCGATTGTATTAGGTATGGCGGTTTGCCCCTTGATTACTAGTAGGATGTTGCTGGAGTATATTAATCTTGTAGACCTTGTAGAAGTTGTAGGGCAAATTCTGAAGAGCTCGGGGCTCTTAACATTTTGAAACAGGGACATCTCAAGTGGTGAATGTTTTAAATCTAATTTTGGAGAAGACTTTCACAGTGGGAATGGAAGCTGGAGGCTTGTGTAAAGCAACTCTTTCATTTATTCCTGTGCTCCCTCCTGAAAAAAATGCTTCAAAACTGGACTAGTGAAATTCAGCACTATGGTTGGAGAGTTCGTGGTCTTTGTGCAGGCCCTCCCTGATGTAAAAGCGTTGATATCACAAAAATGCTGATGACTCCACAGTAGAATGTTATTTCTAACATGTAGATCACTAAGTCATATAGTCATTTTCTTGTCTTCATGGGTTTCTGATAATACTTCTTTCAGTAATGTTAACAGAAAGGTTCAAGAGTTGGGACAGATAGGGCATTAATATACTATATATTTACAGCAGCATAGAGCCTTTCCAAATGGGAATTGTTTACAAGAAAGATCCCGCCCCATCTTCCTGATCTGAATTTGTGTTCCTTAGATGTGGAATAACAGAATAGCAGAGTTGGAAGGGACCTTGGAGGTCTTCTAGTCCAACCCCCTGCTCAAGCAGGAAACCCCATACCATTACCATTTACCATGCAGATAAGAATATGTACCCTTTGTGGTGCATATCGCAAGAAATGTACTTCAGAAGCATTTCTTTCCAGTATTTCCCAAAAGCACAAAAATAACATTTTACTGGGAAATAGTAAATCCTTTTTTCTATATTGGTAATCTGCTCCTTAAAGAGATAAAAATATAGTACATATAATTAATATTTAATTTAAAAATGGATCTCTATAGCCATTCCAATCCTTATTAGATGACGAAGTCTTTTACAACTGAAAACAATAAATAGTTAGGTTTTTCAGTCTTCTAAATGTCGTTTGGATGTGCTTAAGATTCATACAACCTGTTTACATATATAGATTGTATTTCATATAATGTTTTTTCTTCACATCAGCCTTAGTCTGTTGCTTATTAAAATGTATACTGTTCTTCATCAGTGATGGTTGGCATCCTGGCTGTAATCCTGGCTGATCAGTCATCTTTCTTTCCTGTTTAGCGATAACACCTCCAAGCAGATGAATGACAGCCTGTTTATTCTAAATGTTCAGTTTACCACAAGCTCTTTTCCCCCCACACACATATTTGACTTTCATCTGCAAGGGATTTATGGAATTTATGACTTGATTCGTTTGATGTGGAAGAGTTCCACATGTGAGTGATGGTGAGCTGGAAAACCTTCTGGGAGTTTTTGCCAAGAATAATTGGCTTCTGCATTGTGGAACAGCTCAAATCTTATGAACATTGCAGTGTGTAATTTGGGTGTTCATGTTGCCCATAGTTCAAAGCATTTTACTAGCCCACAGTGGCACACTCAGTTTCCTGCCGGTTGGCTTTGTGTATGTTTTTGAAGGAGGCTGAATCCTATGTAAGAGAGAGGCCAGTGTGCAGTTTTGGGGACTAAGAGAAAGTTAGCACGAGTTCCATCCACTTCCATTAGCAGATTTTATAATTAATATGTCCTCTGAGTTCTGATAAATCTTAGAAACTATTAATGGTTTGAGATTATGTTGTTGACCCTCTCTTCAGGAATAGCACTTAGCACTTAGACTTATATACTGCTTTACAGCCGTCTCTAAGCGGTTTACAGAGTCAGCATATTGCCCCCAACAATCTGGGTCCTCATTTTACCCACCTTGAAAGGATGGAAGGCTGAGTCAACCTTGAGCCTGGTGAGATTTGAACTGCCAAATAGCAGGCAGCCGGCAGGCAGCAGAAGTAGCCTGCAGTACTGCACTCTAACCACTATGCCACCGTGGCTCAATAAGGAAGAGGAATTAGGAACTATACACTAATCAATCTGACACTGATAACTGGGAAGATTGGAGAGCAGATCATAAACAGATTAGTTTACATGTTAAGAATGAGGGTTGCCAGACTATATTTCATTTCTTGATTTTAAAAAATGGTCCCTAATTGCTGAAAAGCAGTTAACAAGCAATTTCCAAAAGTGATTAGAAAAGGACTTATGTGAACCCAGTATCTTTTGAAAAGGCATTGACCATGGTTTAAGCAACAGGGCTATTCTCTACAGCTCTAAACCCACTGGAAATAACTGTCTTGTGGTTTCCTCATGAGGAGCAACTGACTGGAGCACTTGTGGGCAATCTCAAGTCCTTTCTTTGTCCAGAGAGGGATTATGAAGAGCCAGTCTGCTTGCAGGCTCTTCCTTCCATCTTCAGTTCACCATTTCTTCCCTGGAAGTCTACAACTTTATATCCCATGGCATTGCATGTTGATTAGCAAACTAAGTTTAGCACAGGGGTGAAATCCAGCAGGTTCTGACAGGTTCTGGAGAACTGGTAGCGAAAATTTTGAGTAGTTCGGCGAACCGGTAGCGGAAATTTTGAGTAGTTTGGAGAACTGGCAAATACCACCTCTGGCTGGCCCCAGAGTGGGGTGGGAATGGAGATTTTGCAATATCCTTCCCCCAGGAGTGGGGAGGGAATGGGGATTTTGCAGTATACTTCCCCTGGAGTGGGGTGGGAATGGAGATTTTGCAGTATCCTTCCCCTGCCATGCCCACCAAGCCACTCCCACCAAGCCACGCCCACAGAACCGGTAATAAAAAAATTTGGATTTCACCACTGGTTTAGCATGACAACTAAATGGATACATAGCTGGCCCAAAAATTTAAAGGTTTTTATTCACTGATTCTTCATTAAACTGAAGTATGAAGTTATGATAAGGCTCAATCCTGGGCACACTGTACTTTTACATTTTTATTAATGATTTAGGTGAAAGGTGAAAGGAATCAGATTTGCAGATTAAACAAAATTGAGTAATACCTTTAAAAAACAGAAATAACCTTCAAAATGACCTGGAAAGGTTGGCAAAATTGGGCTGAAAACAATGGAATTAAATTTTAAAAAGAGAGATGCAGAGATTTTTCAATAGAAAAAAAGGCAGAGGGACAGTTTTAGTATGTGGAGATACATGCCTTGTTAAAAGCGTTTATGAAAAAGAGTTTAGAATATATTAAGTGAATATAAGCCAGTAGTACTATGTAGCTGCAAAAAAAAAAAAAAGGCAAATGCAGTATTAAGCTGCATCATCAGAAGTATCATCTACAAATGACAGGAAATAACAATTCCATTGCATTCTGGTCACAGCCCACTTTGATACTATGTCCAGTTCTGGGAACCACACTTTAGGAAGGATTCAGAAAATTGAACTCAGCCTTCCTATAACCCAGTGCTTCTCAATTATTTTCTGTTACGCCCCCCCCCTAGGAAGAAGTAAACATTTCGCGCCCCCCAACTCTCCGCCGCGACAGTTCTTCCTTTCCTTTCTCCTTTCCTCCTCCTTTCCTTTCCTTTCCTTTCCTTTCCTTTCCTTTCCTTTCCTTTCCTTC
>QLTV01000965.1:5475881-5514073 GCA_003457575.1 Thermophis baileyi | reverse complement strand
GGGGGCTTGTGGGCTGGACCCTGCCGGCCCGCCAGCTTTTCTCTTTCTAGGGAGAAGAAAAAGCGAAGCCTCTCCATGCTTCGGAAGTAACTTCCAGGCTGGGCAAAACATCGTCCTCCAAGAGCGCCGAGCCTCCCGGTTGGGGAAGATGGATCAGGGCACCCTGAGGTGTTTTTCCCCTACCCGGGCACGGGAAGAGGCAAAGGGCAGGGGTGGGTTCTAACTTACCTCGCTGCCGGTTGCTTCCTGCCATGCCGCGTGGAAAAAAAGTTGAAAACTGTTCCCCGGGGTCACACGCGCCCCCCTGGCATCGCTCCGAGCCCCCCAGGGGGGCGCCCCCCACTATTTGAGAAGGACTGCTATAACCTATGTCTATGTCTGTGTCTATGTCTGCTGGCTGGCGGGCCCGCGGGGGAGGGCCTTCTCTGTGGCTGCCCCGGCCCTCTGGAACCAGTTACCTCCTGAGATCCGGACCACCCCCACCCTGCTGGCCTTCCGGAAAGCAGTGAAGACCTGGCTCTTCCAGCAGGCTTGGGGCCGTTGATCTCGCCTCTGTAATTGGCGAGATCCGGCCATGAAACTGTGTGTATGAGTTTTTAACTGTTTTTATTATGTTTTCTTTTAATAGTTTTTTTATATTGTTGTGAGCCGCCCAGAGTCCCTTGGGAGTTGGGCGGCATACAAATTTAATAAATAATAAATAATAATAAATAATAATAATTATTCTGTGTCCCGCATTCTAGAATAACAAAGAATAGAGAATGACTTTATTCTGTGAAATATCATTTTAGGTATTTGAAGAAAGCTCCTATATTACCCCTCCATCTTCTTTTCTCAAGGCTAAACAATCCTAGTATCATCAGTCTTTTTTCGTAGAATTCAGCTTCCAATTTCCTGATCATCTTTGAAACAAGTTCAAAGCAGGATACCTAAGATGATCAGGAAATTAGAAGCTGAATTCTACAAAAAAAGACTGACGATACTAGGATTGTTTAGCCTTGAGAAAAGAAGATGGAGAGGTAATATAGGAGCTTTCTTCAAATACGTAAAATGATATTTCACATAATAAAGTCAAGAGCTATTCTTTGTTATTCTGGAATGCGGGACACAGAATAATAGACATAGGTTATAGGAAGGCTGATTTCAACTGAACGCTAGAAAAGAACTTCTCAACAATAAGAGAGTTTAACATAAGAACTATTTGCACTGAAACATGGTGGGTTCTTCTTAAGCAGAGCCATGTGTAGAAGATTGTTTAATTTGGATTCCTGCACAAAATAGTAGGTTGGATGTAATGAACTGAATAGGCCAACTTTATGATTAATGAAGGGATTTAGAGTTTTGTGCAATAAAGCTTCTAGGAAACTATCCTTTAAAGGAAATTTCATCCTGGAAGTAAACAGATATTTTTAGGTGTACCTACATATGTTAACACCAAATATTTTGGACTTGTGTGTCTTTCTTGGAAATGATATGTATGAAATTCCTGTATCACATCTGCACGTCATGACTGATATCACACAATTAATTTAAAAGTTACAGTAGGGTATTTTGGGCTTCACTGAACTGTCCCTTATAAGGAGATATTACAAATACATTTTATATACTTTTTTTGAAACTTTTAAACAAGAAGATAAAAGCTAGTGCAAGTTAATATAAAGTAAAAAAGAAAACAAGAAATCAAAGAAAAAACAAAAGTGTAAGAAAAGAAAAAAGTTGAAGAAAAAAAGGGAAGGGAGAATGAAGGTTATAAAGAAATGGCTTTCAATATTCTTCATAGCAGTTATAACTACAAAGTAAATGCTATGACTAAACAGTGGTGGTTCACCTTTTTTAGAATACATGTTGATGATGTACTTTTTCCCCTTCAGTTGTTCAGTTGAATTATATCCTTGAAGCAAACCAAGGCAAAAAAAACTTAGATCTGGGATTTTTTATAGGTGGTGTCAATATGCCTGAGCATGCTTATTTGGTGTTAGACTTACTTCATTTTTAAAAAGGAAACTGACATGTTCTAAAGGAAAACAGTGCCCTCAGAATGACTGTGCAATGTATCAGATTTAGTTCAATATGGTGCTTCACAAGCAAACATAGCATTTACCTGCAACTCTTTAAAGCAGTGGTATCTTTTTTTTTGTTATAAAGTTTTTTTATTTTTTCCATTATATATACATAAAAAACATTCTTTTTCCATCAGCAGTGTGTCGTCTGGCTTTACACCTTTTTCTTATACCTTTTTACAATTTTTTCTCATTACATTCCCTTTTAATCTTTAATTTATTACACATTTTATCTTGATATGTTACATTTCTTACTCATTTACTTTCTTCAGTTCCACATTCCTTTCTTTTGTTCTATCCACTTATAAAACTTCTCCCAAAAGCAGTGGTATCTTTTTGAAGCACCTTTTTGGAATTTAACCTAAAGCACTTTTCAGGCCCAGCCTTATCATAATCTTTATTACCAAGACTATTTTGGGTCCCAATGGGCCCAAAAAGCTTCATTTAAAAATAAAAATAATAAATAGCCACAGCCTAGCAGATAGATGTGTGCCCATATGCTCAGGAAAAGGTCAAATATAAGCAGGGGTGAAATGAATCATTTGGTGAGGCAGAATTACAGGTCAGATAAGTAGCAGTTCCCTTAAATTAACTTTTTTCTAACTGTCTGTGTCCCCTATGGCAGTCATTTTGTAAATGAGCAAGCTTCACCCAGTGTCAGTTATTTGATGAAAGCAGCCATGTTGGAGAGAGAGAGGCTGAGCCAGTGGGAGGAGTCAAATGGGGAATTAGTCTGGATCATCCTATATAGAGTATGACAGAAAAGGAGAATTAAGGGGGTATCAAAGAGAGAAAGTTGTATTCATTCTGACTGTGCCTATTAACCAGATTATCCCGAGGGAATGCATCCTACAGCAAGCAAATGACTCAGTATCCCTGCCAGAGGAAAAAAATACATATTGAGTTGATAATGTAAACTCTAAACTATTCCTTTTCTCCAGCAATCATTTTTAATTGTTGCTTTATGTTAGTGGAAAATGGTTCAAAAAGCATAAGCATGTTAATCTTATTGCATAATATCCTATCACACAGAGAGTTTTCCATAATGCTGGGTGGAGGGAAGTGGTGATAAAATAAATGTTTTTCAGTTTCTGGCCAAGGTTACAGCCACATGGAAAAGCCAGATAGAATGTAGTTTGCAATGATATCAGACAAGATAGTTCGCCAGCACTGAATCATTCCTAATAAGCTGCCAGAAATAATGAGAAAACACAGGATGTTGAATGAAACTACACTGACCTACTAGGCTGTTAATTTGTGAAGTATCAATTTTACTTCGCCTGCTTGCCGGTTTTGCATTTAGTAAATATTCCAGGGGACAGAAATAATGCTGAAACAGCAACTTTTACAACCAGGAGTTTAAAATTGCCATATTAAAGTGCAATCAAAACAACATGAACTCAGAAATCAGTTCAGTGGAATGTATTCCCCAGAAGAAGCATTTGAGACTGCGGTTTTATAGCAAGCTCCTAAGCATTCAGATGTAAGGGGAGTTCAGGAAGGCTGCAGTGCAAATATAATCAGCGTTCACAATCTCATAGAAGCTGTTTTGATAATGGTAATATATTGAGGCGCATGGCAGGCTATATAATGCCAATAAAGCAAATGTATTAAAATGTATGAAGCAATAACCTAAAATGGCACTACATTACCACCCTAGAAATAAAATTGCAACCCAGGTTGTAAGGAAGCAGAATTTCCTGAAGGCAGTGTCCATTTCCCCTATGCAGGGGCCTTAAAATTATTTTTCATACAGGTAATCCTCGACTTACAACAGTTCATTCAGTGACCGTTCAAAGTTATAGCAGCACTGAATAAAGTGACTTATGACTGTTTTCACAGTTACAACATTTGCAGCATCCCTGTGGTCATGTGATCAAAATTCAGAAGCTTGGCTTGGTTCAATATTTATAACAGTTGCAGTGTCCCGGGGTCATGTGATCATTTTTGCAACCTTCTGACGAGCAAAGTCAATGGGGAAGCCAGATTCACTTAACAACCGGGTTATTAACTTAACAACTTTGGTGATTCACTTAACAACTGTGGCAAGAAGGATCGTAAAATGGGGCAAAATTCACTTAAGAAATGTCTCACTTAACAACAGAAATTTGGAGCTCAATTGTGGTCGTAAGTCGAGGACTAATCTGTAATTTACCTTCCAAGACAAAGAAATTAATGAGCAATCTCCTTTCTTTACTTCCTACACAAGATGAACTGAATATCCGATTATATACAGTAATAGACTGCAACCTATTTATATGAGCTGATCATTTGCTCATGATGTAAAATCTGCATTGTTGTATAACACTAGTGCATAATTTGTTAAATATACCTACAATTTAATAGATCACTTTTACCTATACACATTTTTAAGGTACAAATATGAACTATGAAAGTATACAATTTTGTATTTCTTTTTAAGGCTTGTGTGTTTTGTGACAGTGTGTCTATGCATTCATTCCTAAAGTATTCAGGGAATATTGATGTTTTATTTCATTTATTTATATATAAGTAGCTGATAACCCGGCTTTGTCCGGGTATTTATAGACGTCGAAGCCTTTGTCTGATGGAGCCATTGAGAGGGGCGTTTCTTCCCCCTACTCCGATGCCCATCATCCCTGCCCTCTCCCTTCCCCCTCCCATGCGCTCCTCTTTCCCGCCCTGTCTATGATCCTGGCACTGTACCCCAAATCCATCAGGCGCTTCCCCATTGGTCCACTGGAGGGCAAACGTCACGGCTGGCTTTCCAGAGGAAGCTGCGAAGGAACTGACATCACAAACAATTGCCGCTCTAGGATTCCACACTCGCTCTCCTTAACGGCCCAGGCATTCCAGAGTTATGCTGGAACACACACACACAGACACACACACACCCCAGGGGTGTCTTACCCCCCAGTATTTGTTTCCAGATAGTAGGTCATCTGGGTACCAAGTTTGGTTGAAATTGCTCGAGGCGTTCCAGAGTTATGCTGGAACATACACATACACACACACACATCCATTTTTATAGAGAGAGAGATTTCATTTCGCTTTGCATACTTCCTCATTTCAATCATATCCCTGCAGTTTTGGAGGACTTTTTTTAAAGTGAAGGTAGCTGATTTTATATACCATACAGAATAAGCAAGACCAAATCACTTCTTAAGGAAAATATAATGAAGTATTGAAGTTTTTAGTCTGAATGGTATAAAACAGTCAATGAGGCTTCTTGTTAATTATGTTGTAAATGAAATCATTCAAAATATCCACCCAAACAGATTGCTTCAGGCAGAATAAGAAGAAATAACATAAGGGAGAAGACAGAACCAGATGCTTGCTGTCTCTGGATAAAGATATACTGAAGCGAGATTTAGATGCCAGTCGTTCAGTGCCATTTTTTCCTTGGGCCACAAAATATCTTGAGTTGCACATGAACATCATTTGAAATTGCTTTATGCTGAGATTGCTTCCATAAAACAGAAATCAGGTCTGGGATAGTTGTTCTCTACAAGTTGAAATTGCTCTCTGGAAATTGTCATGTGATATGCAGCCTCCAACTGTACTTGACATCATCCAGATTCTGGTCCCCACATTGTGGAAATTTCTTAGAAATCAGGATTTTCTGTTTTTCACCAGAAATCTATTTTCCATGTTAGAGAAGCCATAATGGCTTAATATTCACATAACTTTATCAATAAAAGTTGTAGCTTTCAAACTTTTAAGGATTAGATCCACAGATTACTTAACCCCAAACAAAACAAACCATTTTATATCCACGATATGTGCATTTTTTTTAATTCTTTCCCACAATTGTTTGAGTTTATGAATTTAGAAAGATCAAATATGTGTTAGTAATGAGAATATGATGAATAAAGAATAATGTCCTTGTCTATGGTTGCCCATGAATTTGTCCAAATATAGTCTTAGCTTTAGGACTAAGGATATTTGTATGGGCTTTATAAGTTTACTTTATACATTAAAGATAATAATGATTCATGCTTAATTTATACTTATCAATATTTCATCAAAAACTGAGGACAAGGTGATAGCTTAAGCTACAAAAGAGTAATCAGGGTTAAAATTAACCAAAGGCACCATTTGGTGCATCTATAGCCACTACCTCTTTACATGTGATAACATGGGATTTTACCCAATGGATTCCCACTGAACATTTTTTCCCTTCAATATTAATCAAAAGTTTGGCCATACTTAAAAGATTCTTTTTTAAAAAAAACTATGGCTAAAATGTAAAAAGCATAACATAAATGAGGAAAGAATACTGTATGCACAGATCTAGATTTAAGGCTCAGAATATTACCTAGGGGAGCCATAAGCTCCTTTCCTAATTAAAATCAATTTATCTGTTCAGCCAATCAGCAAGGAAACTTGACTAGATGAATACAATTACATGCAGCCAAATGTTTGATATAAATGTATGGAATGAAGTTTGTAAAATAATGGATATAATCTCATAGCTTTTTCCTATTACCTCATCATCTCTACAAAACAGCCTGCTTTCTAATCTTATATATATATATGTATATATATATATATATAACATTATTGTTATTTAATTCTACTGCTGAAAAGATTTAATAACACCACTTTAAATACTGACTCTCTAACAATTGTATTTATTTTCTAAGTGGCAAAACCAGTGATTGCACAGGAAATAAATGGTCTACATTATTTCTTGCATGAGTAATACAGAATACTTCCATGAATTCAAGTACTGTAGTAAGTAAGGAAAAGGATATATACAAAGTTTTAATTTTAAGGTGAATGGAAAAAAGTACCTCAAACTGGAGAGAGGGTGTGTCCTGCATTTAACAATTGATCAAACAGAACAATTTATTTAATTGCTGTCAAATAGAAGCCCAGTTAAATCATTTTTCAGTGATCTTGATTTATTCCCTTGTGGGTTCACTAAGCAATGTATCCATTTAACTCTAAGAGGTATAAGATTTACCAGCCTGCAATTTTAATATGTTTTCTACAGCACCTATACTGGGCAATATCAATATAGGAAGATGTTAAAGGTAGATCATTAATGACAATGGCAAGAGCATCATATGTGGGAGAAGGCAATAATAAACTACAGCTGGTCCTCAATTTACAACAGTTCATTTAGTGACTGTTCAAAGTTACATCATCACTGAAAAAAGTGACTTATGATCATTTTTCCCAGCATAGCAATAGCAATAGCACTTAGACTTATATACCGCTTCATAGTGCTTTACAGCCCTCTCTAAGCGGTTTACAGAGTTAGCATATTGCCCCCAACAATTTGGGTCCTCATTTTACCCACCTCAGAAGGATGGAAGGCTGAGTCAACCTTGAGCCGGTGAGATTTGAACCACCGAACTGCAGCTAGCAGTCAGCTGAAGTAGCCTGCAGTGCTGCACTCTAACCACTGCGCCACCTCAGCATCCCCATGGTCATGTGATCAAAATTCAGAAAGCTTGGCAACTGACTCGATTTATGACAGTTGCAGTGTCCCAGGGTCATGTGATCACCTTTTGCAACCTTCTGACAAGCAAAGTCAATGGGGAATCCAGATTTACTTAACAACTGAGTTACTAATTTAACAAGTGCAGTGATTCACTTAACAACTGTACCAAGAAAGGTCGTAAAAGACTCACTTAACAAATGTCTTACTTAGCGACAGAAATTTTGGGCTCAATTGTGGGCGTAAGTCAAAGACTACCTGTACTCCTGTATTTTACCAATAAAAACACATGGATTGAAAAGATAACATGATTGATGATATAATGCTAGATGATGGGCCCCTCAGATTGGATGGCACTCAACATGCTACTGAGGAACAGCTGAGATTCTTTCATAGTACTGTTTTTAACACAACAAGATTAAAGACTTAGTGACGTGGCTGCTAATGTTTACTAGTTTAGTAGTCAGGACACAAAAAGAATAGTGTGATTTTTATAATCAGGAAGGATATAGCAAAGCCAGTACTTGGGCCGAGTACAATTGAATAACCAGTTAGACATTGTCAACATCTCACAAATACAATGGTTACCCAAATTTGTGTTCCAAACACTGGTGATGAAGAGTAGTAGGTTGATGAGTTTTATGGTCAAGTTCAATCAGAAATCAACAGAACATGCAAACAAAATATTGTGGTTTGAAACTGTAATGCCACAGTTAGTAAGGAGAAAAACTTAGTTTGCCGAGGAAACAAAAGTAGCAGGAAAACGACTTACAAACTTACTGGACAATTTTCACACAACTAAAACAATGCCTGCATACATGGATATCACCAAATGGAGTGCACAGAAATAAAACTATATTATTGCAAGAGTTCCAGTTTGATATGCAGGTAGTCCTTGAGTTACAATTATTTGCTTAATGACAGTCCAGAATTACAACAGTCTCAGAAAGTTAAAGCACTTTTAGCTATCACAAAATATTGCAACCCCGCCCCCCAACCCCCAACCTGTGATAGTGATCTGGGTGCTTGGCAATCTGTTTGTGCTTATGACCAGTTGCCAAGTGCCCTGTAATCATGTGGTAGCCATTTGCAATCAGTTTTCCCAGAAAGTCAATGGGGAAGCCAGTAGGGAAGGTTGCAAGTTGCTATCACTTATGAGGGAACTCCCTCTTGTCTCTAAGAGGGTGCAGAAATGGAGGTAAAATCCTGAAGATTTCACCACTGTTTCTCCATCCTGCCAAAGGAGTTCCCTTCCATGCATGGACAGGATCTGAGCAATCCAAGCAGAGAATGGAGAATCGGCATGGTAAGGTTTGTTTGTTTATTCATGTCAGAAGCATCATAATTAAAATGAGGTATACAACATAACATTTAAAATATAAAATACAAGATTAAAATATGTATGTTAAGCAAATCTTGCCCAGAAACTAGCAACATTGTGTTCTGTTGTGCTGCCACGAAGTCATCAAATGTACACTGATCGGGAGACAAAGGGCAGGTTGTGTGTGTGTGTGTGTGTGTGTATGTGTGTGTGACCACAATTACAAAGGGCAGAAGCCACCGGATAGTCCCATTTGTTCAGAGTGTTTCTTGATCTTGTACCCGTGCAGTCTATTCAAGAAGTTCCATACTTTCCAGGTTTCTTCAGCCTCAGGTATCAGCTCCTGTGTTGGTTCCATCCAGTGTTGGTTCTTTTTAGCTTTCCATAGGTTCTCTCTACTTTTAAATTGTTCGAAGTCTTCCATTGACCTAAGGAAGCTTTTCCTGGATTTTAATCTTTGATGAGCTGGATGTAGACCATAGAGTATAAACACAAATATCCGTGTTCAAATGATCACCTTTGGGCCATATTATGCAAAGAGCTAGCTCTCTGGAGAAGTACAAAATGCTGGAAATGGAAGAAAATAAGAGAAGGGCCTTGTCATCTGGCTATACGTTTTCTTCTTCCACACATACTTCCTTTGCATGCATTACATATTTAAGGTCTTCCCACAGTTTTTCAATAAAGTTCAAATCTGCAGACTGTAAGGCCATTACAAAACTTTTATTTTCTCTGAATGTTATATGGTTGATTGGAAAAAAATGTTTTAGATCCTTGTCTTGCTGAAATATCAAACCTCTTTTCTTCACTGGCTAAGGATATTCACTTCTATGACTAGTTCTTAAACTGGGGGCAATTACGCCCAAGGAGGTAATTTGTATTACGCCTGGGGGTAATACAGCAATTTGTAATTACTTGTTTGAATTAAGGATCCCCCAAGACATTTACGTAAAACAATGGATTTTTTGTGTGTGTGGGTGGGATAATTATATTATTCAAGACTGAGAAAAAGGGTAATTCTGTCAAACAGTTTAAGAACAGCTGTTCTAGGATATGTTGATATTTATTCAAATCTACTATTCATCCTTCCACCCACACAATATTTCCTGTGCCACACAACCCCCAGAACGTATTCAAGGCCACCGTTAGGGTTAGCAATCAGTCAGATATTTTTCTTCAAATACCATTTTTCTCTTTAATGTGTCCTCTCTCTCCCTCTCTCCCTCTCTCTCGCTCCCTCCCTCTCTCTCTCTCCCCCTCTCCCTCTCCCCCTCTCTCTCTCTCTCTCTCTCTCTCCTTTTCTCTCTCTCTCCTTCTCTCTCTCTCTCATTTCTCTCTCTCCTTCTCTCTCTCCCCTTCTCTCTCTGTCTCCCTCCTTCTCTCTCTCCCCTTCTCTCTCTCCTTCCCTCTCTCTCTCTTTCTCTTTCTCTTCTTTCTCTCTCTCTTTCTTTCTTTCTTTCTTTCTTTCTTTCTTTCTTTCTTTCTTTCTTTCTTTCTTTCTTTCTTTCTTTCTTTCTTTCTTTCTTTCTTCCTCCCCTGCTATACTTATATGCTAGTTTTAATATTGCAACTTTGAAGGCCTCCAACATTTTACTATTCTATCAAGAAATAATGTGCAATTCCATTTAAGTAGAAAGTACAAGAAGGAACAATGTAATATCTGTCCTCCAGGCTAAAAAAAGTCAGGTTGTTTCATCAGGCCAAAGCACTCTGATTTAAAATAATTCAAGCTGATCAAACTGTTCTTTTTCGTTCTTTAGATAATGACTTTTGAGATTGGAGAAAAAGTTTTCTTCTGACAATTCTCTGATGCAGCATTGTTGCCTAAGCAATATTATATCGGCAGTCCCCCATTTACAATAGTAATTGAAATTTTCATCATAAGTTGTGATCATAAGTCGAGTTGGACCCAATTTTACAATTATTTTATAGTGGTCATTAAGCAAATCATTAAACAATTCCAGTTTCCCAAAGGACATCTTGGCAATAAAGATTGCAAATCATGATCACAGGACTGCGGGATGCTTCAATTGGTTGTAAATGCAAGCCAGTTTTCAAGTGCCCAAATTGCAATCAAGTGATCGCAGGGGTAATGTGAAGGTCATAAGTGGAAGTACTGATCATAAGTCACTTTTTCCAAGACAGTGGCTTCGATAACTTTGAAATGTCATTAAATTAGTGGTTGTGGGTCAAGAACTGCTTATACTAAGTATTGTGGATACTTGTTTCATTGTCAGCAGAGATTTTCAAGAAATCATGTACAGTTATATGAGAATTGTCTTTTTTAGATCTGTCTAGGAGCTAGGGACAGTTATAGTAGAAATCTTTCATGGTGTTTAAGCTAATTTCCACAGTCAATTAAAATACTGAAGTTGAAAAGAGGTTGGATATTTCAGTAAGTCAATGATCAAAAATATACCTCCAATCAACTATAAAGATCCAATCTGGGTCAGTCATCGGGACCAGAGGTTTTGTCTTCCAAGCTTTCGGACTCGTGCTGGAGCCCATCTTCAGGAACTTCTAGCAGAGTGTGTGCTGTTCTGTGTGTGGTATTTATAGTGCTTGTTGTAAGTGGCTTTTTAGATGTTGACTGGGATGTGTTGGTGGCTGGCTTTTTAGTCATTGTAATTTACAATGCATAATTATGCATTGTAAAGATTGCTTGGAGGTGGGAGATACTTCCAATATAATCTACCAAATCCCCTGCATGGATTGCCCCTGTGACTATGTAGGACAGATGGGGAGGAAGCTAACCACCAGATTGCAAGAATACAAGTGAGCGGTCAGACGAGGAGACCTGAACTCATTGGTAGCCTCACACTGCAGTGAACAAGGACACACATTCAACTTTGCAGCTACTAAGATTGTTGGACGAGCAGGCACAAAACAGCCAGGGACATGAGTGAAGCCTAGGAAACAGGCCCCTCATCAGTCAATAAGAGTGCTGATTAACCTTCCAGACTTAAAAGGCAAGGCCTGGGCAGCACCAGAAAAGGACAGCTAATGACTTAAAAGCCAACTATCAACACACCCTAATCAACATCTAAAAATCCACTTACAACACGGGTGTCAAACTCACAGCGTCACATTGCCATCACGTGACGTATCCCCTTCACGAAGCTGTGGTGAGCGTGGCCTGCATCTGATGCATCCAGCCCGAGGGCCGCCAGTTTGACACCCCTGACTTACAACTATAAATACCACACACAGAACAGCACACAGCACACACTCTGCTAGAGAGAAGTTCCCTGAAGATGGGCTCCAGCATGAGTCTGAAAGCTCGGAAGACAAAACCTCTGGTCCTGGTGACTGACCCAGATTGGATCCTGCAACAATATCTTAGTACACGTATATTCACCTTCATTCGCAACTATAAAGAACATAAAAAACAAGAAGGGTTTTCGAATTGCCCTAACCAGTAATGGATTCTAAAACCCGTTGCTACCGGTTCGCGCATGCGCTCGCCGCTTCTGCGCATACGCAGAAGCGTCCAGGGCAGGTGGGCGGAGCCTCCCGCCGCTGTCGCTACCGGTTCTAAGAACTGGGCCGAACCGGGAGCAACCCACCGCTGGCCTTAACAGTTCCCAGACCTGAGAAGGTCTAAAAGATGCAGTACATGCAGAGAACAATTTCAGAGTTAGAAATATTAGCAGGCTTGAGGTAGTATTTGGAAGCTGTTATTCTGCTGAAGGAGGCATTATAAGGAAGAGAATGAAATGGTATCCAAATTTCTGCTTCTGCCATATTCATGGTATTTTTAATCTGTAAGTATTTGCATATAAATAGCATGTAAATGTACATCTTTTCTTTTGTGTCATGTAGAAGTTATGCCCATTTCTGTTTCCTTAAAGATTCATTGAAATATAGTATTTTACCAGGCTTTCCTAAAGGGATTTTAGTGTTAAGAAATAATAATAAAGCAAAACTCGCGAGAGAACGTGTACAAAGTATTCTTCTCAATGAATAGCTTCAATGAACTTTTGGGCATCTAGAATTAAAAGGAAACCTTGCTAAGGAATATAGTTTTTGGGTTTCTGTGCCAGAAGCTCCTTTTAGAAACTGAATTCTGGTTGCCCTTTTCAGAATAGTTGTCAACCTTATGTAGCCCACATATGAATCTTAATTTTCCTTAGTCACTATAACCAGTCTATAGGCCAATGTTTCGATCTTGCCTGTAGAAGACTTTTCCCAAGAGGGACAGGGACGATGAGTCCTTGAATAAACTTTCACGCAGAGCTACGCCCTAAGCTGAAGTCACTGACTGACCAAGGGAGACTGAAAGGTTGAGGAAGAATTACTGGTTTGGGTCACATGACCCTGTGAAAAATTATGACATGCTTTTTACTTTAAGGAGGCTGCTTGTGAAAACCACAACTCTTCATAGCTGACACATGCTGACCTTAAAATTTCCAGCTCTTTCTCAGAAACTACAAAGAAATTTTATAAGGCTTTCGTTCTTCTCTTTCTTTGAAACAAGTAGTCAGACTGCTTGAGCCACTATTGTGAAACAGTCAACCTTTAGCTTTAAAGAAAATAGAGGGGATTTCTCAAGTTTTATTCCTGACACACAGAGAAACAGGTTCACTTCTGTTGTGGTTTTTTTTCTCCTTTTTTTCACAATGGGGATCAGAGGTTTACCTGTCATGAAGAATAAATCCTTCCCAGCTGGCTCTTTCCCAATTCTTATCAGCAGACTGTTAAACTTGTATTGCTGTGTCAGCATTTATTAGCACACTAAAGCTTTTTTTCATGAAATAAGGAAAAAAAATGCAGTAAAACAGTTGACTAAAAGAAATGTTAGTCATTACAGTAGTGTAGTTGGAATATATGTATAGTTTCCTTAAAATACAGATATTTTTTATCTCCAACAACAAATAGCAACCTTTATAGATGTAATGCCAAAAGAAAATTAATTCACATTAATTTATGCTGTGACCATTAACTTCATTAAGAACAGAACCAAAAGTCCCTTATATCATCTTAAAAAATTAGACATTCACTGTTCAAGTATTATATTTCATCTATGTGATAAGCAGAATTTTGTTTGCTAGAATGCAAAATTTATTTTGGGTTCAGAGTATATATAATCATACTATAATGTTAATTATGACAACATGAAAGAAAATAGAAGCTTCTTTTTCAAAAAAAAGTTTGTTACCTTAAAATCAGTCTTTGATGCCAGACAGCCTATGGAATATGTAGCAAAATCTTAAATTCAAAATAATGAGCTAGGGAAGAATTCCCAGGCTATTTTGAAAAATCTAGTGGTTACATAGCTTCCATTCTGGAAAGTGGATGAAAGATTAATTCTTTTATTCACAAGATGACATCTTCCTGATTGTTTGGATACAACTCCTGTTTGTGCAACCCACTATGGCAAGTGGTCAAAGATGAGAACTGTAGTTCAAAAGAGTTTAGAGTGCAAGAGATTGTGGAAGTTCATTAATGAATACATATTTTGAATCGGGCCGTGAAACCATTGCTCTCTCCAATAACTCAGTTATAAATTAGAGATGCACAATCTTTTTCAAGATAATAGTATACAGGACCTTCAATTGGCATGTATGAGTTTGATTTTAATTATTGAATATAATTAAATTATATAAAAACAGTTGCAAAGACTACCTTCCATGTATTTAGTAATTTTGCCACTATCATATTTAAAATTGAAATTTATGTCAAGTTTTGAAAGGATTACTACACAGGATACTACACTTCTGGGTATGTGGGAAAATCGCATGGAGCCCTGAAGCCATAAGTTAAGTATCTTCACTCTAAGCAGTCATCATTCTGATGTTGTCTCCATGCCACATCAAAGTGGTGTGCAGACATAATTGCAGTGGTGATTCCAAGTTTTCCATCTTAAACAGATGTGTTATATCGTGGATTATTATGAAACAACTGCACTGAATTTAAATCTTTACTAAGTTGCTGCATTGCAAGCATTGTCATCATAGTCTAGCTCTGAATCAATTTTCTGAGGGCTATTCATTTACGGCAAAATGGCAGCAGCCATACCCAACAGTAAGATATCAGTAGCTTTGGTGTAACTCCAAGGCTATCACAAAAAGAAAGAAAAAGTAAATGGGGAAAAAAATCCTGAGGAAACAAGTAACAAAGCAATGCCGTGTCCTTTGAATTCGCTGAATGACCATGATAGTTCAAACAACAAAAACCCAAAAGTATTTTTAGGAGTGAATGGTGCAAAATGATAGGAAAAAAATATGGAAAAGAGGCACATGGATATAAAGGCACTCAGTTGTTACATTGCTTTGTTCTGCAGGCGTATTTTAAGTAGAAGACTTAAAATTCTATCAGTGAAGCAATGTGATCTATGAATTAAATCTTACCTGCAAGCTCTGATTATCGGATAAAAATTACTATTTACCTTATAACATGTCATTCATGATTCTGTGTCAGTGGAACCTCACAGAATTTATATATTATCCCATGTATCTTTATATAAAAATACTGGATGGCTTCATAAGCTAAATGTATATAAATAATATACATAAAGAAACAGTCTTCAGCCTTCTACTACTTTTGTCGCCCCTGAGCTACTTCGTTTTCTTTTAAACAGAAAGAAAACCTGCTTCAATAGGCTCTTTTGAGGCCACTTATAAAAGTGAAGGTGGTGTGTGAAGAGAATTACAGATTATTACGTCTGTAATTAAAGTCAAGATTGCTGCTGGTACACAAAGAATAGTCTGGGCTGTGGGGTCTTTAATAATACAGTGAAAATTCAAAGTAAATCCCATGAAGCAGAGGTGGGTTCCTCCTGGTTCGGACCGGTTCGCCCGAACTGGTAGCCACCCGCTGGCGATGTCATGATGACGTCACTGATCCGGTGGTTCGGGCGGGGCCGGCCCGTGGGCCCCGCCATCTTTTTTTTTTTTTGAATTTTTTTTGGGGGGGAATTTTTTTCCAGGTTTTTTTTCTTCTGTGCATGCGCAGAAGCCGAGTTTCCGGCACTGTGCATGCGTCGCCATCTTGTTTTTGGCTTTTTTTGGGGTGGGGGATTTTTTTTTGGATTTTTTGGCACTGCCAAAAAATATTAGTATGAAAAGCAGTCCCTTGAGAGTTGCATTTGGAGCCTACTCATCTCATTTAGGAAATCTATAAAGATACTTTTCTGTTATAGGTAGTCCTTAACTTATGACCACAATTGAGCCTAAACTTTCTGTTGTTAAGTGAGACAATTGTTAAGTGAATTTTGCTCCATTTTATGACCTTTCTTGCCTCAGTTGTTAAGTGAATCACTGTAGATAAGTTAATAACCCGGTTGTTAAGTGAATCTAGCTTCCCAAATGTTTTTGCTTGTGAGAAGGTTGCAAAAGGTGATCACATGAACCTTGGGACACAGTAATGGTCATAAATGTGAACCAGTTGCCAAGCAGCTGTGAGGAACCAAATTGTTGGGGGCAATATGCTGACTCTGTAAACCGCTTAGAGAGGGCTGTAAAGCACTGTGAAGCGGTATATAAGTCTAAGTGCTATTGCTATTGCTATCTGAATTTTGATCACATAATCATGGGGATGCTGCAAAGGTCATAAGTGTGAAAAAACGGTCATAAATCACATTTTTCAGTACCATTGTAACTTTGAATGGTCACTAAATGAATTGTTGTAAGTCGAGGACTACCTGTATTGTTTATATTCTGTTATACAGGTAGTCCTCGATTTACAACAGTTCATTTAGTGACCGTTCAAAGTTACAGCGGCACTGAAAAAAGTGACTTATGACCATTTGTCACACTTACGTTTGTAGGATCCCCATCATCACGTGATCAAAATTCAGGCACTTGGCCACTGGCTCATACTTAATGACCGTTGCTGTGTCCCAAGGTCATGTGATCCCCTTTTGCAACCTTCTGACAAGCAAAATCAATGGGGACGCCAGATTCACTTAACAACCATGTTACTAACTTATCAACTGCAGTGATTCACTTAACAACTGTGGCAAGAAAGGCCGTAAAATGGGGCAAAACTCACTTAACAAATGTCTCACTTAACAACAGAAATTTTGGCCTCAATTGTGGTCTTAAGTCAAGGATTACCTGTATATCTAGCAGACTGAAAAGAATCTGGAAGGTTTCAAACATTTCAGATGTTTCACCAGCAACTGTGGTTGACATCTTCAGAGGCATCTGAGCAAGGATTGACAGGGCTTCTGTTGTTACATCCGGGGTCTGGTTAGCAATAGCACTATAGCAATAGCACTTAGACTTATATACCGCTTCATAGTGCTTTACAGCCCTTTCTAAGCGGTTCACAGAGTCAGCATATTGCCCCCAACAATCTGGGTCCTCATTTTACCCACCTCAGAAGGATGGAAGGCTGAGTCAACCTTGAGCCGGTGAGATTTGAACCGCCGAACTGCAGCTAGCAGTCAGCTGAAGTAGCCTGCAGTACTGCACTCTAACCACTGCGCCACCTCAGTTGGGTATAACAGTTGAACTTTCAACTGTTATACCCATCATTTCCTCAGTACGTTCGTTAAAATGAATGGAACTTTTTCCTTGCTCAGTAACCTATTGAAGTAAGAATGAAAATAAGTTCAACACATCTGGAGGGCATCAGGTTGGGGAAATCTGTCATAGATTAGCATTGTCCCAAATACTGAATCATTGATGAAGTCATAGCTGGTTCCTAGTTTCCTGTAAACCCTTCATGACTGTAACATGTCAACACGTATAATGGAGTTATTGGCTATTGTTCTGGAGCCTTAGTAGATCAAAGTTCAAGTGCTAGATTCTTGCAATATCTGCAAGTGTTCATATAAAGAGATATTTTTTAAAAGAATGTTCTTTCAAAGAGAAATTTTTAGTAACTAAAGCAGTTTCCCACTATACTCCTCTATTCTACTCACCACCAAGAATCCTTTCGGCTTGGAGTAAGGTAGAAATACTGCAAATAAATGGATCAGTCATTTTTTTTCACTATAAAAGGCTCTGCATATGAGTTTACACTTAATATTTAGGAATTATTTTAGTATGGATGGTAAAGTAGGATGTAGATTTTGTTTCAATCCTCCAAACTAACTATAGTTAAGGTTTTGTAAGAAGTTTTATGTTATTTTCTTTTCTCAAATTCCATTATATCACAAGGAATTTTCTTTCTTTTTTTGTTGCAATACAATAAAGTAAAACACACACACATACACACACATACACACACACACCCTTAAAAAAGTTAAAGACAAAAAGACCAAGAAAATTATCTCATTTTTACATAGTTTTAAATTATTACAAAATCATTAGAAATTCTTTGGGCAATCTCTCATTCATGAAAAATCCTTATTCCCATCACTGAAAAGCTAAAATAAGTGCCGTAACACTGAAAAGATAGAAAATTAAATCCATCTTTCCTAACCGGAAATTATAACTATGCTGTGAATATCAAGAAATGCATTTGCCAGGAGAAATTATCCTATAAAATTTGTTTGAAATAATGTGAAAGAGAAAAAAAGGCCTTTCAAGATAAACCTGAGTTAAATTAATCTTAATGAAATCTATATGACAAATATTCAAAGGAATTCTAGGTCATTTGACTAGTTCTTTTATTTGTTTCATTTGTGCCAAAATAAAGAAATTCAAATTTATCTATTACGTAGACTTCCTGGACATCTGTAAATCAAAGTAAAGAAAAGAATTAGAACAGAACCTAAAATCTACATATTATATATGCCAAGCTGAAATTTTACTTTTGAAGAAATGTCTAGTTCTTTATTTATTTATTTATTTATTTATTTATTTATTTATTTATATCCTGCCTTTATAATTATTTTTTACAAATAACTCAAGGTGGCAAACATGTCTATTTTCTCCACAACCACCCTGTGAGTTGAGTTGGGCTAAGAGAGAGTGACTGGCCCAAAGACATCCAGCTGGCTTTCGTGGCTAAGACGGGGTTTGAAATCATGGTCTCCTGCTTTAGCCTGGTGCCTTAACCACCAGACCAAATTTCATATCATCTTAATTTGAAATGGTGTGGAAAGACAGAAAGAAGTCCAACAAGAAGCCTTATGAATTGATTTCACTAATCTGACTCTGTTACGGCTTTAATGTCAGTAAAATTTTCAATGCTGTTTTCTTCTATCCTGATACAATTGGCACGATATCCTGACTAAAATTACAATATGCTGAAATTCTAAAAGATGCATTTAGTATGTAATGTAAAAGATTTATGTTTACTAATATTCAAATCTTGCCTGAATCCATAATTTTGGTTATCTATCATTGGTTTATGTTTGTTGTAACTTTTTAAATACTAACAAAAATTCAGTTTTTCAACATCATTTTACCTCAGAATAGTTCTAATCCATTTAAAAGGGGAGGGGGAGCTGCTGTATATATACTTTTTCATCACTATTGGTTAATGAGGCAGTCACTAAAGGAGGACCACCTATATTGCCAGTGATAATTCTGACATTACATAGGCCTCTTTCAATCTCTCTTGGTTGACTTCTCACCACCTTCCTTTTCTCAAATTAGTATTTTTTAAAAAAAAATATTGTTGGAGCAGCAAAAAGCCTATTTTGAATAGTGCTGATGGGAAGATACAGTGTGTCTACACAATCCAATGTATTTTTAAAATCAGTTTGTATTTTACAGAGCTAAGCTCTGGCTCAGCAAAACATATCTGCACTTCGGATTTTTTGTAATTATCATTTTTATTTCTTCTTTATGTTGTTTGCGTTTTAATCATTTCATATATATTTTTTTCATACATGCCAAATGTCATCATAGCAGGATATAAGTTCAATAAATTAATACCTGGCTTAGGGTTAGTCCTGCCTGTTGCATTTCAGTCTTTCATTTCTCTGGTGACAGACTTAATGGACCAAAGGAGAGAATCAAACAGGTCTCTAAGGAAAAAAAAAATGGAAAAGATGTTCCCACTCAACTCACAAAACAAACTATGCAAGGAACACGTCAGTCACACGTCTTCCCTTAGGGATTTGTTTTAAAGTAAACATGCTGCAATATTTGAAAAGGTCTTTCCTGATGATTATTTGGCTAGACTGACACAATAGACTGAAATTATGCAAATACTCAGTGTAATGCCCAGTATGTATGATAAGCTAAGGAAAACATGGAGTAAATTTGTATGGTGTATGGTGCGCTATAGTAGGCAAGAATTTGCAAAGCAAAGAGATAAAAGACTTGAGTCCTAATCGTTTTTTAGTTGGATGACCTTAGTTGTTTCTCCATAATGTGTGAATACAATTTCCATCACAGCAATGCTGAGGCCAAAAAAGATTACAGGAACTGGCCATCCAGTTATGCACAAATCAGTCATGCTGATTTAGGAGAGACTGAATGATGTTCTTAACCCTCTCCCTTACTGAAGTCAACAATACCTTAAAAGCACTTATCTTTGGAGTGTATCCAAAGATGGTAAAATGCTTTCCTTATTTAATGTCCTGGACAGATCATTAGTAATGACAATAGTAGCAGCAGCAGCAGCGGATGAAAAGCAGGGCATTGGAAGTTTTAAAAGCCAGCAAGGTGAGCTTGGTTCAGCTAAGGGCAGAAAGTGACCAGAATAGGGAGAATAGTAATGGAGGCAGTTGGTCAATGCAGATTTATCTCTTAATTCTGACTGCTCTCAAAACGCAGGGCTGCTCTGCACAGGCAATCCCTATTAGAGATACTGCTTTGTTTCTGGACTTTGAACAGCAAGGCCAAAATCCCATGGTTATGTGCTAGTCTGGAACAGAGGTAATGCCAAAGGGGAACAAGGAATGTAAAGCTGCTGGTTAGGGGGCTTATTTAAGCATACCAGCTGCCAAAGGTAGCCCGTGTCCACCCGTCCTTTTGCTGCTCTGTGGAGGCCACCAGTGGATGAGAGAGAGAAAGAGAAAGAAAGACCTGGTGTCATTTTACACCTGTGGCTCCCACGCACCCCTAAAGTCCCGTAAAGATGTCTTCTAAATAGTCTCTCTCCCACGAGTGCCTTGCAGACAGTATTGCTACTACGAGCGCTCGGCTATGGCTGTAGACGGGTTAGCCCTGAAATAAAGGAACGGTTTTCTATCTCAGGCATTAAAGCAGTGTCAAGAAAAGGCGCGACAAGCTTCAGTGCGCTCTTGAACGCGGCCAAGTCTCATGCCAAGCGCTAAAGCCGAGGGCCTGGGGCGTTAACACGAAGCCCCGTGCTGAAACAAAGCGCAACGGCCCCGTTCTAGTTCCATCCGATCTCCAGGGGTCCCGAGGCGGAGGGTCCTCCCGCGGTTTTCGCTCAAGCTCCGCGCAGGTGGTAGCCGTAGCTGGAGCTCTCCGCTCGTCCTGCAGAGCAGCGCCAGCCTTAACGCCGCCCTGGAGGAGGCGGAGTGGAGCAAGTCCCCAACTCCTTGCCGAGTTTTCTCTTTCTCTCTCTCCCCCCCTCCCCCTTTACAGCTGCACACACGCAACCCCCTCTTCGCCAAAACTCTCGGCGACGCCTGTTCAAAGGCTGAAAGCGCCACGGCGCTGTTCTCCTCCCCTCTCAGTAGAAAACACCAAACAATAAGGAGGAGTTGGGGGTGGACGAAGAGCGAGCTGATGTTTTAATTAAGATTCTCAGGGCAGGGGAGCGGGGGGGGGGGGAAAGAGGTTTCTCTGCGAGGAAGGAAGGAAATCGGGAGGGTTGGAGGACCGGAGGCGCTTCCCTTGGAGCTGTAGCCTCAGAGCCGAGTTTCAGCTTTGCCGCTGCCTCTGCTAGGCACAGAGAAGTTGAGCAAACAGGAAACGTGGTGGCTTGCGCACACGGCCGCCGCTGCTCTGATTCATTGGGGCTTGAAGCTCGCCCGAAGGAGGACGGAGAGGAGGAGGAAGGTGTTGGCTGCTTGGCTGCCTCCAGCCCCGGGGAGGAGAGCGGTTGGCCGGCTGCGCGTCGCCTAAAGTCTCTCCTTTGCCAGAGAGCACAGTCCCAGCTCGCCCGAGTGGCACGATTCTTGCCCGTCTCACACGCTCCGAGAGTGGAGGGACCCGCGCTCCGAGAGAGAACCGGGCGCGCTTCGGTCCCCTCTGAGCAGCGCCGCAGAGAGCGCTGGCCCGCCGGCCGAGTGTCGCTGCTGGAGTTGATAAAAGAAAAGGCTGGAGCGACTTTTGTTTTTTCGTCATTCCCGCCGGAGACCCGAGCCCGCCTTTTCTCCTTCTTGCTCGGGCATAGCAATATGAAGGAGCAGAACTCATGTGTGGGCACTGGGCACCCCATGGCTGGGTATGGCAGGATGGACCCGCTGGAGCTTGCTGTTAGCCCCGTGAAACGCTTGCGAACTGAGTACTCCTTTCCCTATCTCTTCGCAGAGGAGGCCTACCAAAAACTGGCCAGCGAGACCCTGGAGGAGCTGGACTGGTGCCTGGACCAGCTGGAAACCTTGCAGACCAGGCACTCCGTCAGTGAAATGGCCTCGAATAAGGTAGGACCCCCCCCCTGTTTCCATCTATCGACCCCCCCCATCCCATCCCGCCTCTTCAGTTCTTCTGTGCCTTGCTTTTGTTTTCCCCGCCAAACCTGACGACTCAGAAAGGAAAAACGTACATCTATCTCAGCTTTGGGAGAAGCCGGCAGTTTTTATTAGTTTTTTATTTTATTAGGTTTCTAGGCTTAAATTGTGTGTGCAACAGAATAGCGTTGCTCCGATACCTTGATCTGTTATCTGAGATAAGTTCATCAGATCTGGATAAGAAAAGCTGCTTAGGTCTGCCATCCTGACAGCAATTATTGTCCACTTCTGCAGCTTCCCTGTAAAGGATGCATACAATTGGGCTGAAACTGGTTTCTTACCTCCTGGAAATGTTTATCATCCCATTTTATGCAGAGTTGCTTGGAAGCAAATTCAGTTGAAACTCCATAAAGAATTGATCCTAGGTACCCACATATCAGAATGCAAAACTTTGCAGCAATCCTAGCAGTGTTAAACACTAGGTTAAGACACTAGCTATGGATGAATTAGAGGGCAAACTTGAAAAGCAGTGCAGATTTTGAAACTGTCATTTTGTCCACTACAGTTTGTCCTGCAAAGTAAGAGAGAAAGAAGATCAGCTTGGGTGGGTGCTCAAAATAAATTATGTTAAAATCTAAAGTTTCCTATGCCATTTAAAGGTTGTGCAAAAATTCTTTTCTATGTGCTGCCAATTTAGAAGCAAAAACAACAAATGGTTTTGCAACCTTTATATATAAAAAGGCCATACGTTTGTATTGTAAATGTCAGTGTAACTTAGTGTAACTTAGTAAGTAGAGGGGATGTGATCATACTTTTTGTAAATCCCCTGTAACAGAATAAAGCAAAAAAGGCCATGTGTCCACTGGAGACACATTGGTATACATTGAACATACATGTGTTTTAGATAGATGACAGTTGAAATAAGCTGTTTCTGTAGCTTTTGCACTTGGAAAGGCAACTGTAAATGTGCTGATTTGGAAGGAAATAAGTTCCATTGATTTCCCTGGAGCTTAAGTTTAGGTAGTTTGTAAACCACTGTTTCTAACTTAAGATGTTAAACCAAAATAATCAATTTACAATTTATCATGATGTTGAACCACCCCAGAGTGCTAGAAAATACCCACTGCCACCTCTGTTTAGATGGCAACTTTCTGTTATATTAAAATGCTTTAGCATTTCAAGAGGTAGTGGATGTCACCTATTTTGCATTATTTTCCTGGTTGTGTTTATCTCTGTATGCCTGTTTGTCAGATCACATCTAATTAGAAGATCAAGTACTACTCTTTAATACTAAGAACGTAATGTAATATAGTCATGATAATTTCTCTCTGTACTTCTGGGCATTTAACTACTGGATTCTGTTAATTACAGTTGTACCAAATTCTTGCATGGCAAAACTTTCAGGATGCTTTGATTCTGCATTTACTTAGATCAATTGTATGATAGCAAATTTTGATTTTTTTCAGACAATATACATTTTTTACTGAGTCACCGCACTTTGGTTAATGTTCCTCTATAACACATCTATTTCCGAGAAGGCATTTTTTTGCATTTATTACTTTACATTTTTAGGGGAATATTTATAATTTGCTTAAAAACAAAATTTATGAAGTGGTCTTGAATATCACTAATGTTAGCAGCTGAAAAACGATTATTTGCAAGTAAAAATGCAGTACAAATAGCACAACATTTTGTGTATGCACGCTAAGTGCAAGAATATATGAACAACTGATCTAATTTTAGTCGCCTCTGCCCTTTAGCCATTAGTAGTTGACTGTTTCTCATATTTGTGTTACATCTCTTATAATGTAATAAGCTTAATTAAGTACTTAAGGATAGTAAGAAGGGTTTTTTGTCGTATGTGGTAAGGTTGTTTCCTAAGCTTTTTTCAAGTTAAGTTTTGCTAGCTTTAATTTTTTTGAAAATATTCTAGGAACAATAAAAATACCCTAAATATAATATAACAAACTTTTATGGACAGCAGACTACTTTAGCTAGATATTTTGCTTTTCCTTTAGTTGGTGGACTAAAATTTTATCTTATCATAATATTAGAGTGGCACTGGAATTATGATTGTAAATAATATTTGAATACTCTTTAATAGCACTAAGTAAAATAAACATTCCATAAAGGATCCACTTTTCCCGTCGCTTCATAAATAGCACCATCCAGCCAAGGTTTTCCATAAGAATACAATGAGCTGAGTTGCCATAGTCACTTTGAAGGTCAGATTGAATGATGCCATCCTTTACATCAGCAGTGAAAATTTACACTGCGGGCACACAATGGTTGGTTTTATCTTATCCTTAAAATAAGAATGTCTCTGTTTTAATTTCTTCGTTACTGATTAAATTCTGTGTGCCATCTACCCTAGCTAGCAGTCCTATGTATACTAACTTTCAGCTATGTTTTACTTTACATTGTACTGACTTGTGTTTCAAGATTGTAGCCAAAAATTAGCTCTGCGCCAGTGCTGGTGACTGCAGGGTTTCTTTGACATTGTATAATCCAAGTAGATGTTCTTGGACATGAAGACTAATTTTTAAAACCATTCGTCCTGTGAAAAACTGATTTCTGCCATTTTGTTTTAAAGGATCTCCTTGCTCAAAGGTTTTTGTTTTCTTTGTATACCAAAGAGTGCTGCCACAAAGTTTCTTTCCAAGATATATAGAGTAGATAAAGATGCTTGTTCCAAATAATCCTAAGTAGGCGTTTTGTGTTCCCAGGAACAATGCTGTACATGGTTTATTCACACTGTGTGACATAGTACATTGTCATAAATGCATACGTATTCACGCACATGTAAATCAGAAACTTTCAGATACCTTTTAATCATCAAAGTAACAAGAGCGCTTTTGAGTTGTAAAACAAAGCCATGTAAATGCAATTAACATCTAAGTAGCTAACTAGGGTTATTTTGATAAATCCTCCCTTCTGAGGAAATTATCTTCTAGCCTTAATTCTCAGTCTTGGCTGGCGCTTCACAGGTGGAGATTAGTTGAGTGTTTGACTGGCTCTGGGGCAGAAAAGCTTGCATAGGGGAGAGGATTGCTGTAATCTATTGACGTCAGTTTATTAAGTATAAGCTGGGTTTCCTTCCAGCCTTTTAAACTACTTGAAGAAATCACGAAATAGTAAATAGACAGACAGTGCATTACAACGCCTGTTTCTCCTTAGTTTTAACCCAGCTGAGTCTGCCTAGCCATGCCATAGAGTTGATGTAATTTATTGTGTAGAGACTGTCAGTATTTAGCAATTTGCATGCGTAATGCCCAGAGCAATTTGAAAATCCCAGATATATTGGTAAAGTAAAAGTACTAACATATTAGGGGGACAATTGTCATGCATATCCATACATTCCTTCCTTTTACATTCAAAAACAATATGCCTATAAAAATATTCCTACCTAACAATGAAGAATTGTGCTATAGTTGCAAGGAAGACATTGTGTGTACAGGTAGTCCTCGACTTACGACCACAATTGAGCCCCAAATTTTTTGTTGCTAAGTGAGACATTTGTTAAGTGAATTTTGCCCCATTTTATAACCTTCCTTGCCACAGTTGTTAAGTGAATCACTGCAGTTGTTAAGTTAGTGACATAGTTTTTAAGTGAGTTTGGCTTCCCCATTGACTTTGCTTTTTGGAAATGGGAATGCTGCAATGTTCGTAAGTCACTTTTTTCAGTGCTGCTGTAAAGTTGAATGGTCACTAAACGAACTGTTGTAAGTCGAGGACTACCTGTACTCCTAGAAACAATAAACATTCTATAAAGTTAGAACTCTTCTGACACTATGTTTTTTAAGCTTTATTACTCCGCTTGGTGTGTCTGATATTCCATAAAAGCAAGATTTAATTAGTGCAGTACACTGACTTTATATCAATTAAGCAATCATGCTTAACCGTCTTTTTGATAATTTAACTATAAATGAGAAAAATCTTGTAAATTCATATGTTTATAAGCATATAGGTAGTCCTCAACTTATGAACAATTTAGGATCGGAATTTCTGTCACATGTCACTGTGTAACTTGAGTCAAACCCAATTTTATCATTTTTAGGCCTATCTACAGCTATTAAGTAAACCCTGCAGTCATAAATGTGAACCCATTCTTCTGAATGGGCATTTTTTTTGCATGGAAATGGGCAAAAAAGGTCACAAATTACAATCAAATTACTGCAGGACATTGCAACTGGTCATAAATGCAAGCCGGTTGCCAAGTGCCTGAATTGCAATCATGTGACCATGGGAGTTGTGCAGTAGTCATAAGGGCAAGGACCTGTTGTGGCCCGCCAGCTTCCAGCGGAGCTGGCGGCAGACTCGGACGATGAGGAGGTTGGGGAGGAACTTGGGTCAGTCCTAGAGTCTGGGGAAGGCTGTGGTGGATGCTCTGCGTCAGAAGCAGAGATAGAGACAGGGCTGTCTGACATTTCCCAGATGCCTTCGGAGTCGGAGATAAGTGGGGAAGAAGAACAGCTGGGGCCTGTTCCAGATGCGCTTATGCGCAGAGCTGTCAGGAGAGGAGAACAACTGAGGAACAGGGGCCGACTCGGGAAGAAAGGCACACGTGGACGCTGAATGGCCCCTCCCTGGCTGGGGAATAAATAGAAGCAAAAGGGGAGTGGTGGTTGCAGGAGACAACAGTTCGTATTTCTTTCGGAAGATTCGCTTATCGTGGTTCGTGCCTTAGAGACTTCTTGCCAGGAATTAATTGACAGCTTTGCGACTGGAAGCTCTCGGCCTGGCAATTATCCAAGGACTGATAAGGTCTGTTATTGCAATTAACCCTTGGAAAGATTATTGCCTGGACTTTTCTGTGTGTGAATGCCATGAATTCACAGTTGCTAAATAAAGAGGGTTTTTTCAGTACAAGGAGTCTGTTTCTTGGTTCTGCTAAGGCTGGGTCAGAACAGGACCAGAGTTATTTCAGCACCATTGTAACTTTGAACTTTTTGTTTAAAAAAAGTCCGTAAGATGACCCATACGTTCACATTTGGCTTCTTTGTAGCAGAACACACCTGTTGTATCACTTTAGTATATTAATAGACTAATATACAGATTTTTAGTATATCTGTCATTCTCAAGGCAGAAATATCTGTGGGGGAAGGTGTGGGGGGAGCTAAATGTCAACTGCCTCCATCCTGTAGAACCTTCTGTCCCATAGTTATCTTTTCTCATCCAAATTTAAGTACTAACTATATATACCCTAGTAATATCGTCCTTGCCACTGTATGCTGGCAATAAGATTACTTAACAGGATTTAAGAGATTCAGATTATTCATTTCAAGAAGCAATACTCTGTATACCCATAAGTAATAGAAGAGAGATGGGGAAAGTTGTAGAGGAACTGGTAGACACCAACTTGTGATAATGTCATAATCAGATCCATGTTTCAGGCATGTGGAAAGGAGTTCTTGTCCATATCTGCATTGACAAGAATCAGAGCTAGAGGCAGTTTATATGAAAATATTATTTCAGTAAGGGTTTTCCCCTCAAAGATTTTAACTACTGCTTTTTCATTGGAACGGAAAGGAAGTTAAAGAGATATACATATGCTAGAGGAAGAAGAAGAAAGAATTCAACTCACATTCTCTCTGTTCATCTGTACACACACACACACACACACACACAAAAGATGTTTAACTAGCTCAGTAAAAGACATTACTATTTGTACACTTGGGTTTTAACCTTGATTAGCTGTGTGTGTATGTCTTAGCATATTGTGCAAAGCATTTGGATATTTGTTATTGAATATGTTGCACAGACTCAGAAACTGAGTTAATTCAATAATCACATTAAATATATTATACAGATCTATCCCCATGGTGTATCTGAACACTGCTAGGCTGAAATTGCAAATATATGTACAAAATGACATAGTGACCAATTTTTATGGACCAAGTAATGTTTGCACGTGCCATAAATTCAAGCAATTTCACAGATCATTTATTACAATCCTTAAACATTATGATGTATTTTACCATTGTTATAATATATTAAACTGTTCCAATTAGAGAGGAAATATAATGTCACATATGATTAAAAATATCTAATTTCTTATATAACAACCATTGCATAAAATAAAATCATGAAAAAATGTATTTATTGATTTAACAAATGTTGGCCCAGTGACAAAACAGATTGATGTTCTCTGTTGACCATTTAAAATAAAAAAAAGTAATAATGGATCCCATAACATCTGCAGCTGATTATATGACTGTGCTCTTATATAATGTCTAATAATGAAGTCACTTTTGCTTTGTTATTTGGTTACATATTAATGGATTTGGGGAGTTTTGCCATTCTTGGTGGGGGGAAAGCCAACAGTGATGAGATATATTTACCATTTTTTTAAAAAAAAGATATTTCTGAGTAATATAAATTGGACATTGCTGAGACATATCATTGATCCATTCAGGCCAGGATTAGTAGCTCGGATTGGCGTGGATTTTTTCAAGGATTCACAATTTAAGAATGCATTTTTCTTCCATCTTTGATCTTAGAATACATTCTTCCCAGTTTATGTTCTTCAGAAGCATTACGCCTTAGATTCTCAATTAGTTGACATCTGCCAGAACATGAGGAACTTCTACCTGACAGAGCCAGTTATCTTGATTTTTTTTCATCCAGATATTCAAATATCAAAGTGCTTTTGGGGATTTTGAATAACTTGCTTCTGTTTAACAATTTGACTCTACCTTAATCACAAAAAGTGGAATAGGAAATTCATTTCTTCATGAGGCTGGATTATACTTCTGGAACTGTTTCTGCCTTTTTGTGTAGCACATGATTTGGCTCATTGTTTATAGTACACTGTGTTGGTAGAGTCAATTAAATATGGGTGGAATTAACTTGAATAAATGGAGCATGGTTAGATCCTAGCATGGACATTGCCTTAAGCTCTATAAAGTATCCATAGCTTGCAGGAAGGAATAAAGCAAAGTAGTAAAGACAAATATTTATTCATGTGTACACAAAAATTATATTTAACGTGTCTCCTTCTACACACCTCCTCCCTTTTATGCTTTGGCATGAGATACAAGAATGTTGAGTCTTTGTTCTACAATGCAGGAGAAGGAGTGTCTACTTGCTTTAGGTACTGCCAGAGTACACAACAGCCTTTTTCTCAGGTAACCATGGAGATGAGTGTGGGTGGGATGGCTAGGTATCATTCTCCCTTGTAGGAAGGATTTGTGGAAGCAACGATAGAATAGTAAAGAAACATGTTACAAACTTTTACTGTGCAAAAGCTTATTTAATTTTTAGACACTTCCATACAGTTTAACAATTGAACAATGATCCTGGCAAACAGAGAGAATTGCTGATGTTGAGGATCCATTACCATAGTAGTGCAATAGAGTTGATAGGGAGAAGAAAACCAGATAGTAATGACTGTAGCTTGTGTATCAGAGCCCATTTGATTTGAGCTAGAACTGATTTGTAGGAGTAGGAAGTGGGAACATTTGGCTCCCTGGAAATAAAAATGTTCTTAATATCATTCACTTGCAAGGATATTCCAATCATTCCTATAAGTAGTATCACAAGGAAGCTATACATAAATCTATGAATCAGTCATACATATGGTAAACCTTTCAGGGATTTTTGGCATCCCTATATGCAGTCATGAATTGGTTTTACAAGATGAAATCCCCAGGTCAAGCTTGATTCCTGATGACTTCCATATAAGTTCTTATAATTTTATTGGCAACAATACAAAAATTACTTGCTGTTGTCTTCTTTCATACTTTTTTTAAGTTCTCACTATAGCTTGGTTTATTATTGGCTTTTGCATATACATAATCATAAAAGCAAATCTGCTTTTCTGCCATTATTCTGTGGAGTTCACGTCGTTTTATCTCATCACTGCTTCCACATCCTCAAGCAAAAAGCCACGTATCTTTTTTTCTATTTAGTCATATACTTGACATAGTAGCAAAAATGCATTTCATATTTTTTTTGGTATTGGTGACTAAACTGAAAAAAAAAGTTTCTTCTCATTTCTGCTCAACCTTGACTATTTAAGTACATACATAATGAAGAAAATTCATGGAATATAATGTCCCAGTAGGGCTACAATCTTAACCACACTTGAAAGAACTGAAGCCCAATTTATACAGGAGAACTAAGTTCTAAGTAAAGAATTATTGTCTTCATTGCAGTTGGAATTAAGGGGTAAACCCTTTTGAATGAACAGGGTTTTTAATCATAACTCTGTCTTTAGTTAAAATAGCATTTTAGTCCATAAATCAATGTCACAGGACATAATCAGGGGTGAAATCCAGCAGGTTCTGACAGGTTCTGGAGAACCGGTAGTGGAAATTTTGAGTAGTTCGGAGAACCGGCAAATACCACCTCTGGCTGGTCCCAGAGTGGGGTGGCAATGGAGATTTTGCAATATCCTTCCCCCAGGAGTGGGGAGGGAATGGGGATTTTGCAGTATCCTTCCCCTGGAGTGGGGTGGGAATGGAGATTTTGCAGTATCCTTCCCCTGCCATGCCCACCAAGCCACACCACGCCCACCAAGCCACGCCCACAGAACCCGTAGTAAAAAAATTTGGATTTCACCACTGGACATAATCTACTAAAATTTGTTAAAAGTAGGCATTCTGTATTTGTTTCTAAGCATATTTGAGTACGATGGCACATTCTATATAGAGGAACAAGAATTTGGATCTGGTGCATGTATCTACCTATAGGATTGGAAACTGACCCCAAAAAGGTTACCACGATGCAAGCATGAGGGATGGGAGTAAATCAAGGAAACAACTTTTCTGAGTATTCACTTTCCTTACTTGTTTGCTGTTTTAATGTCAGTATCTATTCTGTCCTTAATCAACTCTAGTGTATAATATTTCATTTTTCCATCCTCGTATTTACTGTAAGGAATATTTCCCTCAAAATAATTGGTAATAAATGGTAAGGTTCTTTCAAATTGGAAGATAGCTAATTGCAATGAAGAATATTAATGATTCAATTCTTTACTTAAAATTAGTCCCACTAACTGGGATATTAAGAGAATTGATACTTTTGAATTTTGGTGTTAGAGAAGATTTCTGAGGATATGATGGATATCGAAGAAAACAAACATAGAACATACCAATGCAAAATTCTCAGTTGAGGCAAAAATAACCAGATTCAAGTTATTACATTTTAGTCACATTATTCAAATCCCTTGAGAATTTCATAATTCTGAAAAAGGTGGGAGGACAACAAAGGACAACCAACAGCAAGGTGAATAGACTCATTTACACTAACATTAGGAAGCCTGAAGAGTGAGGTCTAGGGATCATCATCACCTAGAATGTCTGTTTGCTTGGTGAGAGATAACACCAATGATTCTTTCAGATTTGCTGAAAATATCGTAATTCAGTCATACATTTTTCCTGTCAAATATATTTTGGAGAATAAGAATATTTCAAGGTTTATTTTTCTTTTAAGTTAAATATGGCAATTTATTTCCTAGAGAATGGATGAAGTTGTGGGAAAGCATAAGTTAACAAGCAAAATAATTGTCTCCCCTCCCTCCCCATCCCTAGGAACAAGGCAGAGTTATTGCATCATAAATCTCTTGCTCTTTTTTAAAATCACTTTTAAGCAAACTCCATATTTTTGAAAATTATTAGAATATAAACCACATGGTGCTCCTAACTTGATTGATTCAAATGTAAACTCTGTATCATGCCTTCTAGAAATAACTGGTGTAAATTATTCTGCACCTTTCTCAAATATTGTTGTGATTGCATAGGTATGCTTAACTCTAGAGCAAGGCAAAGGTGTCAAACTTGATTTCATTGAGGGCCGCACCAGGGTTGTGTTTGACCTCGGGTGGCCGGGGATGTGTGGCCGGATCATGTGACCTCAGGACATTGCAACCATCATAATTATGAATCAGTTGCCAAGCATCTGAATTTTGATCACGGGACCATGGGGATTCTGGAACGGGTGTAAGTATGAAAAATGGTCATCACTCCCTCTTTTCAGTGCTGTTGTAACTTGGAATGGTCACTAAATGAACTGTTGTAAGTTGAGGACTACCTGTATATTCTATGGATTTCAAGGTTGACTCAGCCTTCCATCCTTCCGAGGTGGGTAAAATGAGGACCCAGATTGTTGGGGGCAATATGCTGACTCTGTGAACCGCTTAGAGAGGGCTGTAAAGCGGTATATAAGTCTAAGTGCTATTGCTATTGAATGGGCTAACAATGAAGTCCTATAGGTCTTTATAGAAATATGTCCAGTTGAGCTCAGTGATATTTAGGATGTGCCTAGAATGGAATGGATAACTTCCTAAGTGCTATGGATTAAATACTTTCTGTAGGTGTTCTTTTTTCTTGTCCTTCATGGATTTTTTTTAATAAATACAGGAGAGTTATTGATAGAAAGCAGTGTCTGGGCCTCCTGCAAAATTCTGTTCATATTAAATGGCTTGCCTGGAAGCAGTCTTACAATCAAGACAAGGATAGGATTGTAAGTTTAAGCACACAATGCAAATTTGTTTTGTTTTTTAAATAAAAATAAAAATAATAAAACAAGTATATCAGGATTCAGATGCCTTATATGTGAAGCTAAATTTTTCTCCTTTTGTTAGTAATTAGGGTAAAAGTGGAATCTGCTTCTCTGTGCCGTCAGCTTAAGTCTGAGAGTATTGTTGCATTTTTCTCTGAAGTGTTTATGTTTACAGGATTCAAATTTCCTTCGGTAGTAACCTCCAGCGTAGTGCAAAGTGTTCTCCTTGTGTAAATCACATTTGTTTCTGAAAAGTGTGTCCAAGTATGAGAAAGAAAGCTGCTTTTCTGAATTGTGATTTTCTGCTTATTCTTATGATGGTGCTGACAGATCTGTGGATGTCTGCAAACTAGCAACCTGATCAATGTGAACATGGGCAGTGATGCAATAACCTCTGTTCCTCAAATAATTTACATAGTTGGAGTTCTCTGGAAACTGGGAAAGCCGTTATTAGGATTATCTTTAAATGTATAGTGACTGGGCCCAAATAATGTGAGTTAAGTCTTGTCTCATTCAAACAAGTGAAGTAATTTGGCAAGGTGGCTTGACTGAGTGGATGTTGCATTAGTTGGTTGACTTGGTTGGCGGATAAACACTCCGCCTTGACATAACTTCCTTCTGGCTTATGTCTTCCTTATCCCTTGGGGTACATTCCCATCAAGTCCGCAAGAGAAGCAAAACAGATTCTTGTGATCCAGACAGAAGAAAAGCAATGCATTCCAAAGTTTAAAATCCAATATCCACAAAAGAATGAGTAATAAAGCTGCACACCAAGCTGCTGTTCTAAGACTGGAATGACAGTAAGCGATATTAAAATACATAGAGGTCAATCTGCTTGGCTACTCATAACCGTCCTTTTACCAGCAGTATTTAAACTTTCCCTCACTACTAACAAAAGGCAACTCCTGGCAAAACCCCAGGCACTGCTACTGCTCAACAATTCTTAAAATTGCCATTCTATGCAGAGTTGTAAAGAGCATGCTCAAATTCCTCAGCATCTCTCTCTGCTGCTGCATGCTGATCACTTCAGTGGCTGCTACGAGCTCTCATTACTGACAAATCGCACGCCGTGCTGATGCAGGCACCATAATAGGAAGCACCTAGGCCTGTCATAAACAGGTCTGAGGGAAAAAAAGTGCAGGTCTGACGTATGGCGTGGCCATAGCAACAAGAAGAGATGAGGTTGAGGTTTCCATTTTGGAGTATAGGCAGGCTAATATAGCTCTCTTTAAGGAGCCAGAAAGTACCTGAAAAAAGCTGTGTCCATGTATATATCAGCAAAAATTTGCTTGACTGAGACTGCTTCAGAACCAACATATTTGAATGCGACTTTTAGGGAGCATTTAAATGATTCGTTTGAACTGATTTCTCTCCCCTTCAGTTACACATAAAGTTTTGTTGGAGAATGATAGTATAATTACTCCTACAAAATACTTTTATGACTACTCGGAGCCTATATGTCTTTTGGAGGCTTAGTCATTAAAACAGAAAGGATATAAATTTTGAATAAAATGACTGTGAGCTCCTTACAGCATGAAATATGGCCAAAGTTTTTTGCACCTGAATTTTGGATCCAGGTAAGATTCCATTTAATGTTTAATAATGATTGCTGTCCTGTCCTTTTTTCCTTTGATAGTTAAATTAGTAAATTTATTTTTTTTAGGTTTGGAAAAAAAGAGTTGTTAAGGTATCGGGTTAAATAGCTGCTTATTGGAAGCACTTTTTAAACATATGATGCTACAAAGGTTTTGTTGGAGTGTATAGAATAATTCACCTTGATGCATGTGGCAAGAACCTTTGAGACTGAGTTTAGTAAATCCTTATTTTTCCACTGTTTTATTTTACACCATTAAAATAGTACTAAGAATTGAAAATGTACAATATACTGTTCCATCTCAGAACTGAGTGATACTGGAGCAGGATTATGTTTTAATGAAGTAGTATTTTCTTTTTCCCTCCTTTCTTGCTTTCATAATTATACTGTACCTTATCGAAACATTAGCTATAGGAACAATGAAATTATTCTAAAATTAATGCAATAAAAAGTTAAAAAATAACAGTAAAGTAAAAGAATGCATGTTTTGATCTTAAGATTAGATTTGAAATTTTGAAGAATATTTTTGAAAAAGAAGAAAACTAGTGGTTGCAACATGATGGTTAAATGTCTTTCTTTTTTAACGCATTCCCTCACATGTGAAAAATAAATATTAAAGTCTTTAATCGTTTAATCGGTATGGAAAATTAAACTCTAATAAAAATGTGACAAAAGTAGGATCTTTATTTAGGAAAGAACTGTTTTCATAATCCGTTTCTTTCTGCAAGTTTCTAGCACTAATCTTAAAATCCAGACATAGATTTTTTAAAAAAAATAGTAATGTAATATTAGGATTTGTCTTTTTGCCAGTAACACAGCTGGAATAATAAATAAATAAAAACTGCTGATAGACAAAAAAAAAAAACTACCTGCCTGTTAGTAGTTTCTTCATTTGGATGTTTTTTTAGGAATTTTTGGCTTTAAGAAAACAAAAAAAAAACTACCTGCCTGTTAGTAGTTTCTTCATTTGGATGTTTTATAGGAATATGTAGCTGTAAAGAAACCCCCTTGATGCAAATGGGGGTGTGTCTTGCTTTGCTGTGCACTTAATCGAGTTGGCTGGATTTTTAGTTTCTGGTTGCTTGAATATATTTGAATGGCAATAGTGGTGATGAGATTTTGTTGTCACTTCTTCATGTAGACTCAGTGGAATGTTTTCTTGGAAATTGTAGACTCACTGTGCTTCATTTTATTTATTCTGTATAGTATATGCAGTCAAAAGGAAGTTGATTTTAGGATTGACTTAAAAGTTTTTGACCTCTTTTAATTTAAACTGGAATCATAAAGATCTCAAAACAATGTTATCAACATGAAGCGGCTTTTTTGCCTGGAGCAAAGAATGTGACTTAGGATGGTGGCAAAATGGGTAAGAGAAAATTCCCTTCCAAAAAGAAACCTGTAACACCATTTCTCAGATTGGAACTCTTAGCCTTGGGCTCACTTTTAGATTAGGCAAGCCATATCTATCTTCCCAACGATGGGAAGGAAGAGAAATCATGATTGCAAGGGACGGGGGGGGGGGAGATTGAATTGGGGGCTTATAATCTTGGGAAAGGTACTTTCATATCAGTATTGAGAACCTGTTGTTTCAATTGTGTCTCATTTCCAAGCTTTTTTTAAAAAAAGTCTGAAACAATTTCACATTTCCCAGAATGTTGTGATTCTCTTTCATCTGGCTTTTGTTCTCTTGTCCAGGAATACTGCTCTGAAAAGAATATTGCTTACAATGCTGTATTAAAGTCACAAGCATGCCTTTCTACAATTATGAACATTTGGGATGGAGAGAAGGAAATCTTGGAAGTATTAGTTTGCCAAAAATATTGGTCTTTGATTGCCTGATTATAATTGTGCAATCATCTTTTGATCAAAGAAAGAAAAAATATTTGCCCATTTTTGTAGTTACCGTATAACACATTTGACTTAGCCACAATTATATTTCCAAGAGTTCCACAGATTCAATCAGCTACTGGAAACTCAGTTGCCGTATCTACTACTAAAGTGCAAACTTTTAATTTTTTTTTCCACAAAAAAACACTGAGAAGCCAAGACTATGAACAAATTAATAGAACTGCTTTTACCTCTCATTCTTGTTATACATATAAACAACAGCAATGGTTACTGCATTTGCAATATTATATAATAAAAGGTTTATCTGGACACGATCTGGATGAATTTGTTTTAATCAAGGACAAGGTTATATAAATTCCATTATAAAATGTGTATTAACTTCCATTTTGTTATCCTGAGTTACAAATTTCTTCTAGTGAATAAAAGCAGTTGAATTTCCTGAGTTTTGTTTGATTTACTCTCTGGGTCATGCTGATAATGTGATAAGCTTGGATTCAGTAATGGTTCTTGCCAATAAGAAGAGCATTCTTAGTCATTAAAATCTATCTGGCTTTTTTTTTGGTAAGTCAGGTACACTTATGAGTACTAGTGATTTCATCCTCCACCTAAACTTATGTATTGCTGCTGGAGAAAGATCTGCTTTCTCAGTATCTAAAGGCGGAAATGGAGACACAGAACCGCTTAAGCCAAGGACAAAGATTAAAGATTCTGATTAGAAATAAACCACATAAAAGAGTGAACTTCCCAGGAAAATACTTTAGGAGTTGTATTAGGAGTTAACAAAAAAGGCTACATGGTCTGCAAAATAATGCAGAATTGATAGGGGGTTGCTGAAGAAGGTAGGTTAGGATGCACATTGCTTTTCTTTAAATTGTATATTCAAGGTTGATAAACTTATTTGCAGTTGTACCTATTCAGTAGAAATCAACATTTGGGCAAAGGCAATTTAGAGTAGAGAAGAAGCAATGGTAGATTTTTTCCTGATTCAAAGCTGCTTTTTCTATTTCCTTTTTTGAAAGACAAATATTTGTTTTATCTTCAACCATTTGCATGTAATGTTTAGCTGTGAATATTTAACAAGGAATATTTTCCTTTCTCATGAAGTTGCAGTCCAATGCACAGTTAAATAGGAGTTAGTCTACCTAGAATTTGTTTCTAAATAAAACCTACATTTTACGTAGACATTGTATCCTTTTACAATTCATGTTCCACATAACTCTCAATCTGAACTTAGATAGATGATAGATAGATAGATAGATAGATAGATAGATAGATAGATGATAGATAGATAGATAGATAGATAGATAGATAGATAGATAGATAGATAGATAGATAGATAGATAATAGAGTGGCTTTTCTGGTTTCACATTTAAACTTTTCCTTGGATAAAAATATGATGTAGCTTTAGTGTTCCAGATGAAATTAGCACATGCCTACTTGATAATTTAATAGTAATTTTAGGTTTTATGTAAGCCACATCATGTTATGTTTATTTACTGATATTAAAGATTTATTTACTTCCTTCCAAAGTATATTTGCTGCTTGATACAGGCTGAAATTATGTCAGAAAAAGTTTTTGTTGGCCAAATCTAATTTTGTTGGTTAAATAAAGTGCTATCCTTATTTCAAAGGCTGAAGGAAGAGGGGGGAAAAGTAAACAGTGGGATCAAAAGTACATTTATTTATTTATTTTATTTATTTTATAAAATTTATATGCCGCCCAACTCCCGAAGGACTCTGGGCGGCTTACATCATAAAAAATAAAACATATAAAAACAATTTAAAAAAGAAAGGGAAAAAAAACCCAACTATATTTAAAATAAAACATTCACACAACCATGCATGGGCCAATCAGAACAACTATTGGCTCCAGGCCTGCCGGAAAAGCCAGGTCTTAACGGCTTTACGGAAGGCCAGTAAGGTGGGGGTAGTACGGATCTCGGGGGGAAGTTGGTTCCACAGAGTCGGAGCGGCTACAGAGAATGCACTCCCCCGCGGTCCCGTCA
>QLTV01000965.1:5464654-5475143 GCA_003457575.1 Thermophis baileyi | reverse complement strand
TGATTAGTAAGAAAACCTACTTTAATTTGGACAAGTGTGTGTGTGTGTCGTTTCTGGGGGTTTGCTACGCTGGGTCACAACACACCGCAACCTTCAATGGTTGCAGGACGGACCCCTCCCTCAAGGAGGCGTTGATTACAGCCTGGAGCCAGCCTCGTTTCACCTCCCTGCTGGCAGAAACCAGCCAGGAGTGGCACAGGTCCAGTAAACAAGTGGAGGAGCTCATCGCTCCAATAGCTTTGTCCACTTCCTCAGGAGTCACAGGCTCAAACTCCTCCCACAAAATTGGATTAAGACCTGCCCCTGTCATCTCAGCTTGACTTGCCCAATCAGAGTCCAGGTCCATCCGAATCTGAGCAACTTTATCCGCCAAATACTGTACAAATTCCTCAGCTCTCCCCTGCAAAGGTTCCTCCTTTCCCTCAATGTTAAGGAGGGAACGAGTTACCTTGAACAGGGCGGCTGGGCGAGAATCAGCCGATGCAATAAGAGCGGAAAAATGCAACCGTTTTGCCGCCCGTATCGCCACTAAATAAGTCCTAATGAAGGCTCTTAGAAGTGCTCGGTCAGATTCGGATTTGCTGGATCTCCAGTGTAGCTCTAGACGTCTCTTGTGGCGTTTCATCTCCCGGAGCTCATTGGTGAACCAGGGAGCTCTACGGGATCTACTGCCATGTAGAGTTCGCACAGGCGCAATCCGATCTAGAGCCCCAGAGGCCGCCCTGTTCCAGGCGGCTACTAGAGCCTCAGATGGATTGTGGACAAGGGATTCAGGTAATTCCCCAAGCTCCTTCTGGAACCCTTCCGGGTCCATCAGGCGTCTTGGGCGGAACCACCTAATCGGTTCCATGAAATGCCAGAGGGTCCACCTGCATGTGATACTTTTGTGCAAGGCTCAAATGAATTCCAGACAAGCACTCTGGTAATTCTTGATCATAGCAGCATCTATCTAACTTTGCTATGCTAAAGTTGACATCTGTCCCTTGTTTCACTTAAAATGTAAATGAATAGAATTTACATTCTGCTTCAGCAATTTGATGCTAAAGTGTTCTTTGAAGTTTTTATTTACTTATTAGATTGATATCTTTTACTTGTACAGTTCAATGTTGCGTGCATAATACTCCCACCTCCTGTTTTCCCCATAAAAATAATACTATGAAATGTGTTGGGTTGAGAATGCAAAGTCTGGTGTAAAACTGGTGCAAAGTCAACTGTTGTATTATGTGCATAAGGGAAGACTGGAACTCATTTCCCAACCAAGGTCCTTAACCGCTATTCTAAACTCTCTCTCTCTTCTTAAAAAAATACTACTGTTTTTATTGATGAAAAGTGATTTTTAGTCCAGCATCAGAATTGTTGGGTAATTAAAATCTGTCATCGATTTTAATTATCCAAAATAGCTCTAAATGAGCTTGCTATTTTAATTTAATTTAATTTATTATTTATCAAATTTTAAGAATGTGTATGTCATCCAATATTTTACAAAGACTAGTTTTCTTCAAATAGTCTCTACAAGGCTATTGACAGCAAGGGAAGACATATCTCGTATTAGAAGCAGAACAGAGAAATAAGTCTGTAGCCATTGTTTCCTGAAAGGAAATGGAGAATGAATTTTCAATACTGCTTTTATATTGCCTGCTTAGGAGAGAGATAAAGTTGAAGCAAAAAAATAATTGTGTGTGTGTTTATAGATATATATAAAAATAGCAAAGTTGAGAAACCATTGCAGTGACACTTGCAGTTCCCCAGGTCAGTTTTTCTATTGTTTGACCTAAAATTATATTGTACTATATACAATGTATATACACTGCAGTAACAAAACAACAAATACTTAAAGACTTTTAGTGGAAAATCATTAGATCAGTATGAAATCACCAAAATTTAATTTATCTGCAGAGATAAGGCTGTCTTCCATTTCTTAATGCTTGGGTAGTACCCGCTGAAAGTAAGCAGTCCCATATATTGTTAGGTCCTAAAATCTGAAGGTTTTAAGGTGGCAAACAGAACTTTGAGTTACCTTGGAAACACAGTGGTAGCCAATGTAACTCTTGATGTCAAAGTGTGACATTGACAGATTGACGGGTATCCATAACTATTTGAGCATTCTAGTCCAGCTGTAGTTTGCAATTGTATTTGCTTTTCTACAAGAATTATGTCATTTGGACTAGTTAAGCAATTATCCTAGCAACCTAAACATCCTAAGTACAAGAGTGCTTTTGAATGCACTCCCAGTAATCCTTACAAAACTAAGTGGTTTTCAATTTGTGATGAAATCTGTTTTTTGTTTTGCTTTTTCCACTGTGGTCTTTTGGAAGTTGCTGAATGTCACAATTGGCAAAGCTGGCAGAGCTCTGAGAACACAACTCAGAGTTGCTGGCAGCTCTGAGTTGTGTTCTGTTTCATAAATAATATTTCTCTTAACTTCAGAATCCAAAGGCAAATAGTTAACAAGACAAACCTCTCATCCTAAATCAGTGGATAGAATTATCTGAACTAAAAACAGCCCTTTGGTGGTCAATAATTCGAATTCCTAATTTTTTTTTCAACTGAAGTCATGAAGCAGCCACCTTTATAAAGCTTGGTAAAGTCTGGAAGTGGCCAGTTTTATACTGGAGACCACCCAGGAATTCTGTATACCCAACCTTGAGTTCTACAGTAGACAAAAGGCAGGATATAAATGTAATTGATAGAATGGTATGCTATCTATGTTCAAATATCTCTGCTGCCCTTGCCCTATTTAGTGAAAGAGATCGTTACAGGTAGTCAGACCTCTTTGCTATTGTCTTGGCTACTCTGGGTCATCTAGCTAGCTAGCGTTAGTTAGATAGCTCCATAGTAGCTGTGCTTCAGAATTAGTGGGTGAAAGAATGTTGGATTGGTGTAAAATGGAGTGGAGAACACCATATCTACAATCTCTTGGCTTGTGGTAATATACTCAAACTACCCAGTACAAATGAATATGGCCGTTGGCATGCAGAAATACAATCCTTTATATCACTACCAACTTTAGAGTTCAAAACATAACTACCCATTATGAAAGAATAAACCTGTATGCAACCAAAACCACATAGATAGGTTTAAAATTTAATTATGAATTTTTAAGGCTATCTTTGGCTGCCAATAAAGGAGACTTATTTGTAGCTCAGGGTTGAAATGAGAGCTTCTTGGTGCTCTCTGTGCTTGGTTGTTTTCTTGCAGATGTTTCATTACTCAAACTAGTGCTAACACTGATGATGTTACCTAGTTGGGGTAGTGAAACATCTGCAAGAAAACAACCAAGCTCAGAAAGCATCAGGGGACCCCTTTATTTTGGGCTAATTCAATGTATAAAGGTAAAGGTTCCCTTCGCACATATGTGCTAGTCGTTCCCGAATCTAGGGGGCAGTGCTCATCTCCGTTACAAAGCCGAAGAGCCAGCGCTGTCCGAAGACATCTCCGTGGTCATGTGGCCAGCATGACTAAATGCCAAATGCGCACGGAACGCTGTTACCTTCCCACCAAAGGTGGTCCCTATTTTTCTACTTGCATTTTTTACGTGCTTTCAAACTCTAGGTTGGCTGGGACAAGTAACGGGAGCTCACTCCGTTACGTGGTGCTAGGGATTCGAACTGCCGACCTTTCTGATTGACAAGCTCAGCGTCTTAGCCACTGAGCCACCATGTCCCTATAATGTATAATTCAATGTATAGTACTATATTAATCCAGGACTAAATTATTCTTGACAGAAATAGTAATATCATTCATTTAACCTTTTTAGTATGGAAGATGATTGTCACGCCTGAAGCTTGAATCAACAAGTCAAAAGGAACCATCTTGCAATGTGCCTTTGAAATACTGATATCTAGTCAGAAGTGATATATAGGCTTTTGCAATGGCATCTGCATGTTAGGGCTTTACTGAGTTTGTTTGTTTTTGTATTGGTTCTGTTACCTAGCACTCTATGAAGTAGTGGCTAAAAAAGAAAGTGACACAAAAAGAATTTAGCAGCATGCTTTTACAAATTAGGGGAGTAACACAGGATGGGTGGGAATATTGAAATTTGACAGCAAGTTCAGTTCTAAATTGTCTCCCAGACAAAAATGTTTTTTATATTAAGATGCATTTAGTTTCTTTAATTTATATGTAAAGTAGACTAAAAGCAATTTAAGCCAAATGCCATTGATCCCAGGACAAACTAAGCAGGTCTGACTTTGGGTTCATATGGGGATAGGAGGCTATCAGTTGGAATTGTATATAGTGCTGTGATTTGTTTTCCAGGAGATGTTTCAGGGCAGGAAAGCAGAATTCATGGTGCTATATTTGTGCTCCTGCATCTTTTGGAGATGGAATCTATAGTCTGCCGTGCCTGACTACCTATGAAACTTCTATAAGTAACTTTGATCACATGGTGGAAGAAAGGTTGGATAGGAGTATAATTAATAACTAAAAGATCACATATTACTATTTTAATTATGAATACCACATATTGAGGTCCAGCTGATCATCAGAACAAGAGTTTAGTAATACCAAAATGTTTTCAACCTCACATAAATGCAAACTTGTACTTATACCAAACAACTAATATTATGAAGCTATGATCTTTGACAAATACACATTACAGTTATATGTTATCACAAAATATAACACGTGTTATGATGTTTTTTTAACATGATTGTTATACTTGCAGAATAATAAAATATGTATGGTTTATTTGGCCACTTCCTGATTTTTCCTTCCATTTCAATGGCAGGATAACCAATAATATGAAAATTAACTCAAGAATATAAATAATGCATTTACACGCAAACATTTACAAAAAGGAAAGACCATCTAACCAGCTGCTTGTAATACTATGGCAGACCAAGAAAGAATATAGGCAGTTTGACAAATAAGAATAAGGGTGATGGTGCTATCCGGAACCTGACAGGTTGTTGCTGCCCTCGCCACCGCCGCCTATGGAAGCCCGGCCAGCCCCCTGCAGGCCAAGCTCAGCTGAAGGCAGGGAGCACTGGCCGTGACTGGGCCGGCCGAGCTGCGTCTGTCGGGGCTGCCCTCGGCGTGGCTGCCTGGTGTCTCGCTGCCGGGCGCCTGGGAAGAGTAAGCGGGGCCTGTGGGAGGAAGGCAGTGCAGGCAAGGGTCCTGCGAGGCTCCCCTCCACAGGAAGTCACCGTCCCATCTGGTGACTCACAAGGCAGAGGGGTTTCCTGGGCATGCCGGTGGGCGCTCCAGTCAGTCAGCGCTCAGGTGGGGGGACCGCGGGGAGATCGGAGCAGAGAGGAGCAGAGGGGAAGGGGAGGCCTCCAATGACCACCACTATAGAGTGGGAAGCGCACTCACAGAGCAGCCGCTGTCCTGGCTAGGGTTTGGAAGCCACAGAGCCGGAGTTCTCCGGCTCTGTGGCTTCCAAACCCCAGCCAGGGCAGCGGCCGCTCTGCGAGTGCGCTTCCCGCTCTATGGTGACGGTCATTGGAGGCCTCCCCTTCCCCCCTGCTCCTCTCCGCTCCATAGCAATATGAAGAGGCTTGACTTCCTGGAGACATATAGCAATTCCAGCTCTATGGTGACGGCTGGAGCTGGAACTGGACCCTGCAGGGGGAGCTGGCCCAGGCTATGGCTTCCCTGCGAGTGTGATGGTGGGTGCCGGCAGCATCAGCTGCGAGCTCCTCAAGGACCTGGTGCTTACCGGCTTCACCCACATCGACATAGTGAGGCCTGGGAGGCGTGCGAGTGGGGAGGGGAGACAGGAGCTCGCACGGCTTGGTGCCTTCAGGCCGCTTGTGTTCACACAAACAAACCCCACGGGAGAGGAGAAGCTTGATGGCGGCGCGCAGAGGGAGCCTCTCTGCCGGACTCCCAGTTGTGAGTGCAGAGGCCGCCCGGGGCCTCCTGCACCCCCAAAATAATAAGACACCCCCCCCCCCGATAATAAGGCCAAGCTCTTATTTCGGGGTTTAAAAGAAAATAAGACCCTGTCTTATTTTCGGGGAAACACGGTATTAGATTTGTATCTAGAGACTATTCTGTATGTAAGTTGTTGACTATCCAACAAAGTGGTGTGGAGTTCATTATTGAATAAAGCTGAGTTGGTTCTTAGTTTAATTAAGAGGCAGGTATGCCACTGAGGTAAAAGCCAGCAATTGGCAATACTCTTCTTCTCAATCCATCAATTTCTGCTAATATCAATATACAGAAAGATACACAGCTGCAAGAACTCCTGTAACAGTATGTTGAAAAGACTTTGGGAAATAGTCCAAAAAGGTACTGCCTAGGAAACAATAACATGATGTCTTACTTAATGACTGCTTTGTTCAACAACTGAGATTCCAATCCCAATTGTGGTCATAATTCAAAGATTAGCTGTACTTACATTTCTCCCATTGAAATCAATATGACATTGTCACCTGGCATCCAAATGCACTGAGACATTTGCATCTGAATTAAATAAGAGCTTTGTACCATATTTCTGAAGATAACAGATTTATCATTTATCAGGCCATTCTTAAATACTTTTTATATGAGTTTCATTGCTCCTTAGAAAAACGAATTACAGTGTAAGTTTAAAGCTCATTCTTGCCATTTCCATAGTAGTGTCATTGTTGCTTATCTGTCTACATATTTTATAAATTGCATTTGAAGCTGTTAACATTCTCCCTTCAAGGCCTAATGACACTCATTCCACACATGTTACTTCATCATTTGTTTTTGTTCACATACTTTACTGCTTAAGTACAAACTCTATCAGCAATTCTCAGTCTTGACCCTAAATGCCCTGGCCTTAGGAAGTTACTCTTCACATTTCTTGTTTCCTATGTTTTTAAACTTAACTAACCTTATCCTGTCTTTCTGTGTATTTGTGTTACTTTGACATCCTTTCAGGGAAGTATGTTTGCAGAGACTTGTAATCCTTCTATTTTGTTGCAGTAGAGTAATACTTCATTAATAAAATTATATACCGGTAGAATACCACAAAGAGATCTGAAGCAGGTTGGATAAAGCGTCTTAAAAAAAAAAGCTATGTAACAAACTTTTGCATATAGAGGATGGTTCTAGACTTCAACTTTAACCTCTGTATCAAATGTATTCCAAAAGCTGTCTGTTTATCTTCTAGAGCAGGGGTCTCCAACCTTGGCAACTTTAAGATTTGTGGACTTCAACTCCCAGAATTTGGGAGCTTTGCTGGCTGAGGAACTCTGGGAGTTGAAGTCGACAAGTCTTAAAGTTGCCAAGGTTGGAGACCCCCGTTCTAGAGAAATGGAATATTACCAGACCTTATGGAGAAGGAAACACTTATAGAGGCAAAATTTATACATGCCCTTGATACTTATTAAGTAAATATTTCAAAGGGCATTGAAGTCTATCATCCAAACATTGGCCAGAAATAGATCTGCTTAATTTGAACATGATTGCAGTCTCATTGTGTATAGGCTTTGTGTTGGGCCTTTTCATTTTTACATATCTTAATACATTTGTTTATTAATTATATTTGTATACTACAAGGACTTCAGCAGAAGTCCTGATGGCTTACAACCTTTGAAACATCCATGATACAAAAGTAAAATTAAAACATCTACAAGTAGTAAAACCTCAGTTAAATTTGAACATAATTCTTAAATCTATCCATAGGAAGTAATATTAATATTCACTCATGACAAAGTTAATCTAGAAGAGCTCTGTCTTTACTACCATCTTTAAGAAAAATATTAAATAAGAGTAAACTCTGAGATGAGATAAGATTGCTTCAAGAGCCAAGGCTATAACATTGGGGGGGGGGGAGAAGAGAGATCACAAATCAGAACTAGAGCCTATTTAGACAGAAACCTTCAGTTTTGCATTGATGTAAATTTTGTTTTTGTTAAATGTGGATAGTCAAAGTTGAAATCCAAAAGATCAGGGAAGTTTCTTCCCTCTTTCTCCTTGTTTCTATATGTAAGAACATCTCAATTAAGAGACTTTTTTTGGTTTTTAATTCTGATTGGCCATTTAGACCGCAAAGTAGACCACAAAGAGACATGTTGCTCTGCAACCAAACTTTCCTTCTTTAATGCAAACTTTATTAAGATGAACATCAAAATTCAGTGGAGGATTTGTAATCAGTATAGATGGAAATATAACTGTTATACAATGTGCACTCTAATTGTGTGACAATTTCATTGTGGTGGAAAATGTCTAAGAAACACAGCTCTAAAAGCAAGTGATAGACAAATATAATATTGTGAGGCATGGCCCTCTTGTGGTATCATTTGGGTTATTTTTTTCCTTCTACCAGTGTTTCGAAATGACAATAGGCTTTTGAGCCAAGGCGACCACATTAGCAATAATGGGCTGAATTCATTTCCTGCTCTTGATTATGCAGTCTTTTTATTCCTCTTTTATTTTTTAAAATAACATTTTTGTTATATCTTTAGGAATTCATTTAACAAAGTTTGGATAGGTTTCATTGCATTATATTTTCCTGGTATACATGAACTTTTGGTTGTATGTGTACATTATTTATACCTTATGCTAAACGAATGCTGAGTGGGTGAATTTGGCTTGCAGTTTGCACACTCTTTCATTTATTTTGTGGTATCAAATGCCCTATTACTTTCTCTTGTGGTTTATGATATTTTAATTTTTGCCCTGCCCTCATTTGGTTCCAAGTCAGCTCTTGTAAAAGGAGAAAGATAAAGATACTCGGATAGCCATTTTGCAGGATGCAGACCTGTAAATGTAGTCCTGTTTTTGCATTCACACATTGGCAATATTAAGAATTCCTCTGAAGGCTGTGTAGAAAGGATTAATATTTTCACGTGCAACATAGAAATTTATCCCATATACCAACCCATAGGAGGACCATAGTTTTGTTGTCACATAACAATATCCCTTGATTGTTTACGTCTGTGTTTTCTACATTAATTTTTCTAAGCAGATTACACCTGAGAGGAAAGTTAGATAACTGTTTTCTTACAGTATTCATAATATCTAGGAAATGTATAATGTATACATTCATAAGATCTAAGAAAAGTACAGTATAAGGAATGTAAACAGTTCTTTCTGTTTAGGAATGAGTTTCCGTACACTGATCATTTGAAATACAGTCTTAGAGCAATCGGTACAGGAGATAAAAGTTTGTCAAAACTAGATTCATCCAGATAATTCAGCCTGACTTTATGTGCTTAGTTACTGGAGTTGAAGAGAAAGTTTGAAATCAAGAAATTTTGCTTTGTTAACCATCTTTCCAATGTTAAATTAATCCAGAGGGCTTCCACTTGCTAGTCCCCTCTTTTTCATGTCTGAATATATTTTTGAGCCTTGTTCTTACTCAATCCAGCAAATCTAAGCTGCAGTCATAGTTCAAATATAGACTTTACATTTTCACATTTTCCCCCTAGTTCACGCTTTAGAAATGCTTTAGAAATGACAGATGCTTCTTTAGTCTATTCTGTTCTGTTCTGCCTTTTGTTAGCTGAAATAAACTGATTTGGTTATTAATTAATAACAGATGGAATCACACATCTTCCAAGTTCAGAGTTATTGGAGACGGATGCTTTGTTTAAAGCATATTTTAAAAAACAATAATATGAGCTATTGGCTACAAGTTAATTCCCTGCACTAACAACTTACAGCATTAAAACAAAAGAGATTGGTGACATATAAAGACTTAAACAGTTGATTTGCACATATTCTTATTTTTAATCTATTTTTATTTTATTCAAAAAAGTTAAAATAGAAACACCAAAAAATTTGTAAAGAAACAAAGAAAAAACTAAAACAAGACATTAAAAAAGAAAAAGTGCATTAAAAAAGGACTAATATATGTACACATATTAACTGGATGCTGTGTAATATATTGCAAGAGTATTAATTTCCCATACCTTGCAAAACAGGCCCAAAGAATTTTAAACTACTAAACAATAATTTTATTTGCAAATTAATGTCATCTCTATACTGTATTAATAACAAAATAGTTCACAGGAAGAACAATAATAAAAAAGACAAGATTAAAATCCCAAAACCCTCTGTTAACAAACTGAAATTGTAATCAACAAGTAGAAAATTTATCACGGCTTCTTAGCTATCTTAAATCATTCCAAAAATTAACACTGATTGGTCCTGGATCAAATATCCACATTTGTTGTTTCTTAATAACATCTCTTATCAATTGTTGACTGAACAACAAGATGAAATTGTTCCCCAGTTAAATGTGATAAATCTATTCCTCAGTCTGTTTCAATCCACTTAAAAAGACCAATGATAATAATAATATATAATAATATAATAATATATAATAATAAGAGTATAGACTTGTGTTATGTTCTAACTGTTTAAACTGTGTTGCATGGTTCCAACCAGGTCCAGCGTTTGAGCGGGAAAAAGCTCAAACGCTATTGGCTGGTCCGTCTGACAGCTCCCTATAAAAGGGCAAGCTGTCAGACTGCTCTTTGCTGGTTGCTTACACAAGAGCTGAAATAAAAAGCTACTTTGGAAGTCTGTCTCCTGTCATCTCTAAAAAAAAAAAAAAAAAAAGTGA
>QLTV01000965.1:5423123-5461275 GCA_003457575.1 Thermophis baileyi | reverse complement strand
AGCAGCCCTGTCTGCACAGGCCGCTGCCTCACCACCAACTGAATTGCGCAGGTCTAGTAGGGCTCCAAAACGCCCCGCCTACCTGCGTGATTACGTATGCTGGACAGCTCCATCCAGGAGGGGAGGGGTGTTATGTTCTAACTGTTTAAACTGTGTTGCATGGTTCCAACCAGGTCCAGCGTTTGAGCGGGAAAAAGCTCAAACGCTATTGGCTCGTCCGTCTGACAGCTCCCTATAAAAGGGCAAGCTGTCAGACTGCTCTTTGCTGGTTGCTTACACAAGAGCTGAAATAAAGAGTTGCTTTGGAAGTCTGTCTCCTGTCATCTCTACCCACTATCTAACAACTTGAACTTCAGGGAGGTCTATGGAGTCGACTCTTTTATTTCTGGGTCCATATTTCTTCCCGGTGAATCTAATGCTGGCCACATTTCTTTTGTGGGTTTAATTTATTTATAGTCGTGTGCCTCTGAATGTTTTCCACAGCCTTTATGAGTTCATCAAACTTTTAAAAAAAGCTTTCAACTAAGAATTGCATGTTGCCAAACAGTCTTTTCGAGGGTCAGCCTCTTTCCCTTCTCTGTATTCTGATACATTGTTGTAGTAGATAAAGAAGAATAAGAAAAAAGACAAAGGAGCAGGAAAGATATTTTCTGGATATTTCGATCCAAAATTAAAAGAAGGGTTAAGAAAAATAAATTCCAAACTTTTTGCAAATTGATAAAATACAAAATCCCTGCAGTAAATGTCCAATAAAAATTTAAATCAAGTAAAAACACTTTCACTATCTAAGGACATGCTTATGGAAAAGCAAGTTATTCAAAATAACATAATATAAATCAAAAGGAAAAGGGAAAAAAACAGTGTCCAGGAGGTGGTTAAAATAAATCAGCATTAGCCAACCAGTCAACTTTTAAAGTTAAAAAGCAAAACAGGATTCAAAAAGTGAAGTTAAAAGCCAGGCATGCTTAAAAAAACAAACTGCCAAGACGAAGATCTATGCCCAGTGGCTTTCTGACTGCTTTCAAAGGGACCTGGAATCTTCAACAGTCCCCTTCCCAGGTGGGTCCACAGTCATCCAAAAGCTATCTTGGGTCATTCCTAAGTGTTCCCATTCAAATCCAGGGAGCAGCACTGCCAAAGAACCAGTTTTGGAAGCAAATTGGCAGATTGTTGGCAAGAGAGAAAAATTCCCTTACCATTCAGCAGCCATCTTGGGGAAGAGTCCGATAATTGCATATATTGTTGTGAATTATAGAGTCTTTTAGTAAATGCAAATTTATGTTATGTTTAGTGCAAAGGACAAACACTGTAATTCGTTTAGAATTAAGCATTAAGAATTTATTAAATCAAAATATTTTCTTAACAGTTTTAGATTTTGTAATGTCACATTTCTGTTTTGTGCACGAGTAAACAATGAAAATGCTTTTTGTTAGTCATTCAGGAGTATCTTTTAAGCAACACTTAATATACCTTAGAAAGAATCATCAAAACGAAGTATGTCTGCATTTCTTAAGTCATCTGAAATACCTGTTTTTGGATTCAGGAAGTAAGATATTTCTCAAGTCAATTAAAACAACTCAATTTACAAAAAGTAAATATTTCATCATAATTCAAACATGCAAATATTTGAGGTTTTTTGACTACCTATTTGACTATCAGTAGTAATGGCTATATACAGTAACCAAGATCAAAATGTTACTGTTTTTTAAAATCCTTTAAAAGTTATCCAAACATATAAATAAGCCCATCTCCATGTAAAGGAGGAGATGGGCTTATTTATCTGCTTGAGTAACTTCTAAAAATTTGTGCAAAAGGCTACTTGAATATACAATTTATTGCATTTATAAAGAGTGGAATAAATATACTTTTTAACAAAATGTTTTTTTCAAACTTCAGCAAAAACCCTAATTCTTTGAAAGATATGAAAATGAAAATGAAATGATGCATTTTATTAAGCAATCTGCAGTTTAGCAACGTTAAAAATGCTTAGAAATGCTATTCTAGTATCACTAGAGGGCACCATGTGCAAAAGAATGAAATGGTATGGGGCCTTGTAACTAAGATATTCCAGAATCTGATATCTCACTGAAGATGTCGAAGTTGTGCATTGGGAAGAGAGAGGAAAAATCTAGTGAATTATTGGCTTTTAGGTTAAGCAGTATCAATGAAGCAACATTATGCATACAATTAAGAATTCCAGATCTGTCTGTCTGTCTATCTATCTGTCACAATTTGAATTTGATAAATCAGCAGTTCTTTTATTTTTATACCCAGCTTTATAATGTTGATTCTTTTTGGTTTCAGATATACCTTAAAATCAAGATGCTTAATTATCTCCACCAGAAATAATGAATACTATTAAATCAATGAAAGTACATATGATATTCATTTAACAATCACTCATTCAGTGACCATTAAAGCTTGTAATGATGCTGAATGAGTTATATCAGATTCTCAATGTTCTGGCCCTTGCAGCATCCCCATAATCACGTAATTGTATTATGGACACTTGACAACTTGCCTGGATTTTCAACTATCACAGTGTCCCACAGTCATATAATCAACATTTGCAACCTTCCTTGCCTGCTTCCCACATGCAGTCATTGGAGAAGCTGGCAGAAAGTTGGAAACACATGAGCTCCTTGCTTAACAGTAGTAAGCAGGGATTGCGGGAATTTCTGTCACTAAGTAGCACAGTCATGTGATGTCATGCTTTATAGCCGCATTGCTTATCAAAGAAAATCCCAGTCTCATTTACAGTTGTTAAGTGAGGAGTACCTGTATACAAAGCTTTTGATCCTGATGTTTTCTTGTAGATTGGTACAGCTAGTCCCCAGTTTAAGAACGAGTTCTATCCCAAGGTCTGTCCTTAAGTTGAATTTCTACATAAGCCAGAATAGTATTATTATACAATACTATAAGATAAGATAACCTTTATTGTCATTTTTGACTATGAGCACCCTGTCCCACATTAAAAATGAAATTCTATATAAGTAGTATTGTGTAATGAGCTTGAACCATTGTGTATTTAACTTGAATCACTGTATATTTAACACAAATTTTGCTGCAATAGGTTCCATTCTTAACTATGGGTTATGTTATAGGAGGTTTACAGTGATACCTTTTTCTATAAAGTTTTTCCTTTTTCCTTAAATGCTGTTTTTATATCCATAACTTCGAAGTTTTGGGCAGTAATTTTGGTTGGAAGATTTCAAACTATATTATTTTTAATAGCTCATCCTATATACGTTGTTCTTTTCAAAGATAAGCTTGAAAATCCTGCTCCCCTAAGATACTGTATATACCGTATTTTTCGGACTATAAGACGCTCCGGACTATAAGATGCACCTTCCTTTTTGGGGGATGAAAAAAAGAAAAAAAATCTGCCTCCCAGCAATTTGCCTCCTTGCAGCAAACAGAAAACAGCCCGTTTCAGCTTTAGCACAGCCTGATTAGCACAAGAAAAAAAAAATCTGCCTCTGCCTCCCAGCAATTTGCCTCCTTGCAGCAAATAGCAAACAGCCCGTTTCAGCTGATTAGCACAAGCAGCTAATTGTCGGTTGGATCGGCCTCCCGATGATCAGCTGTTTTAGGCTGCAAGGAATGCCATAGCCAATTGCCGCCTCCGTGCGCCCCATTTTTGGCAGATGGGCTACATTCGGTGTATAAGACACATCCAAATTTTCACCCTCTTTTTTGGGGGGGGGGAGTGCATCTTATACTCCAAAAAATACGGTATGTTAAATCAGAGATCTTGAAGTTTTATTGCTCAATAAACATTTTCTTTATATGTTACTGTAAATGTAGCTCTACTTCTTTTGTTGATGTCTCTGGAGATTCTTAGTCATCCAGGTCATGGTTGTCCCAAAGGTGCTTTTTCAAGAGGCAACTGGACTTTCTTGTTTTTCTTTGAAGACGTTTCACTTGACATCCAAAAAGCTTCTTTTGTTGATGAATCAGATACACATTTTTAAAAGTTTGTCACACTTAGCTATAAAACAAGAATGCTCTACTTTTAAGAGTTATAACATAAAATTCATTTTGTGGACTTAGAAGAAGTCTACAAAATTATAAAGATTTGAATAAACACATATAGTAGGTTCTTGGAACACACAGTTATGTAAAGAAGCTTCAAGATACAATTTCATACTACTTAACATCCTCAGGATATATGGTATTTTTAAAAAGTATTTACATATATAGTTTTAATTTCAAAATCTGCTTTTAAAGCAATCATGCTTTAAAATATATTTATGATTATATGTATTTACATTTGCATACCAATACGCCGTTGGCTTGTGAATGTCATAGTTTTTTAAGAAATACATTACAGCTACATTTTCAGTGAATGCAATGATGATTTCCCAGATTAGAAGCATACATAGTAAAGTGAAAATAAGATATCTAGTTCAGAAATGTGAATATTACATGTCAAGAAAAAAATATTTATTTCAGCAACCTGCTAAGTACATAGGTAATTTGACTTTGATTCTGTATCCTGGAATACCTCTTTTGAAAAGTGTTGAGGAACAACTAATCACTGCTGGAAGCAATCCTTTGTTCACAGCTGCTTTTATTTTCTGATCCTAATCACTGCTACACATGACTGCTCCAAGAATAAGGTGGTATCCACATGCAACCTTAGTCTAACAGATGCTGTAACCAAGTACAGATTTTGCATTCTAATGTGTCTCGGTTTGTGGTCATTGCTTTTCTCAAAGAACCCCACACCTGCCTGTTGTTTGAATTTAGTTTCACAAGCCAAGAGTGGTACAACTGCTTTGGAAACACCAGTGGCCTTAGTTAAGGTGAAATTATGTAAAATAACTTTACTGTTATTGTTACGATGTCTGAGTCAGTTCTGTTCCCTACATGGACAGATCTACAGCTGTGTTGACTTTTGACTTACTGCCACTTGATTATTTTGTTTTGTTTTGGGGGGGTGCTGTTAGTATTAGCCCAAAAAACTTTGGTTGTTGTATAAATTAGAACAGTAATGTATCATAGTAAATAAGTGGTTACAATAATAAATAATAGATGGAACAGATTTTGACTTAAGAGTAAGTCTTTAGAACTATTTTCTCCCTAAGTATAACTAACAATTAGAATTTCTAATCCAATGTATCTGGAAGACCCCATTTGAGGAAGGCTGTTACAGAGATTCATTGAAAACAAAGGTCCTATTTATCAGGTTGAAATTGTTTTAACACTTGAGGGTTGTTTTAAGCTTCAAATTGTCATATTATTTACCAATATTCATATTCTTTTCACTATCGGTGCTGAATTTTTAATTGTTTAGCCTCTAAATCACGGGTGTCAAACTCGCGGTGCCACGTTGCCATCACGTGACGTATCACGACGTTTTTCCCCTTCACAGAGCTGGGGTGGGCGTGGCCTGCATGTGATGCATCCGGCCCGTGGGCCACCAGTTTGACACCCCTGCTCTAAATAATGGTTGTCTATCTGGTCTTTTACTTCTTTTGATTTTTCCTATTTTATTTTCCTGAGGATTTATCTGTGGAATTCTTTCTGCATGATGCTCATATATAGATATATGCCTGCATTAAGCTGATGTAGCAGAATTCTCTGTAACAAAAGATCTCACTTGTGAATGTTGTTAGTCAGTAGGAACAGTCCAATAAGCCCATAGCTGAGCAGTCTGTCCACTTCATTGAATCTTGTGTGTGCACAGCCTCTCTTGAAATGAATAAAGAATGAATGTGCTGCAGCATTCCCTGATTGACCTCATTAATTCAGAACAAATCAGCAAGTAGTATAATGAACAGTATGGCTCAGTTATGTGGTTTCAAACATTTTCCCGACTAAATTAAAATATTTGTGGCTCATTACAAATTCTCAGTTCAGCCAAAAATATCAATCCTTTTTTAAAAGGTGTACATTTTAAAAAGAAAAATTCATTTTTAATTAAATTTCAAAAACATTGCATTTAAAACTTTTGTGTTAGTATATGAAAATGGACACACATGCACTTAATGACAAAATAACTATATTACTATTGTATTAAAAACTATCCTGAATCTATCTCTTGGATGTTCCAATTCATTATAGCTTGCTTTTAGTTATAAATTCTATAATTGTGTTAGGCATGAGAACATAAACTGAGACATTGTGTTAAAAATAATCTGCAAATCTTGTTTGTCTGAACTTAAAGTAACATGATACGGTCAGAATTCAAGAAAATGCTGACATAGTATGCCAGAGAAATTGGTTGTCAGAGCCTAAAGTTTACATATATAATGTCAAATCATGGCTTAACATAGCATAATGTGTGAAAAGGCTTGCTGGACACTTTTTGAATACCACTTCAGCTATCCTTCTTCAATATATTTGTTGTATAATATATTGGCCCCTAATTTCTATTAGCCAAGATCTGGGTAACACCAACTTTAGGGCATACTACTGATTTACTTCCTTGACTTCCTATTTGTAATATGGAGGTGGTTAGCTTACTTTAAACAGTGCTGAAGTAACATTGAATTTTTTTTACTATACTGTAAAAAAATTGCTGTGTATATAATTTAATCTAGAAAGAAATGTATTTTAGCGTATTTTAAAATTCATAATGGAAATCTAAGAATTTTTCACCTGTCTTCATATTTGATAGAAGTTAGATTAATGTTCCATCCAATGAAGTGGAATCGATTTCATATGAATTGTGTTACTTAAGGTGTCAAGAAATGTCTGTTGCATTTGCTTTTGAATACTAAAATGATTTGCCCCCAATAATATTGTTATATTTGTTAGGACCCATAAAGATAGGAAAGTTACAATGATACGTCTTTTTTTGTTGAATGCAGATGTGCATACCATACACTAAGCAGCTGAACGAAGTACTATTCTTTTCATCTGATTTATGCCATATATAGACTTAAATGCTACTAGGCAGATCGAAAGCTTTTTGTATTGAAGTAATAATAAATGCTTTGCAATGATGTTATCAGAATGAGATGTAATTGAATTGCTGAATGTAGGGATTTAAAACTTCACATGCACATGCATACATGCATGTGTGGTTGGAAAATGTGTGTGTGTGTTTGTCTTTGTGTGTATTTTTAATGATAGTTAAAGAATTCAACCCAAATGATATTTAGACTGAGCAAAACAACCCGCTACGCTTATTTGACCGAGTTCATTTAGCCTCTCTCCCTGAGCTAATAAAATGTTACAGGCACACACAAAAAGTTAAGCTAATTAATCATGACTGCTTTGAAATAAATGCTGCGGGGAAGCCATTATTAAATGGCATTTAGCACAAAGGAGAACTACCTTCTTCCCAAGAGATTCTGCCATGAAGACCAATCAGAAACTAGCACACACATGTCACGGCTTTCTCTGCTGCTTTTATGTATTTTTGGCTAGCACAGGATTGGCCGTTATCTGAATTTTATGGGAGGGTTTACTTGACACTGGTTGTAGCTTCCCTGCAGATCCTTATTTGGAAGGCTATTGAGGGAACAAGTCTTTTCCAGCAGCTGAGCATCTTGATATACATAATTCATCAAGTCGTGCTGTTCTGGAAATATGCAGATCTCCGTCTGCCCTTCAGATTTCTGTTCAGCTTGTGTCTTTCAAGCCAGGTTCTTAAATTTTACAGCACTTTGGAATTTTGCAAATGGGTCCAAAATAATCGAAGATCTCCTAACTGGAACACCAGTTAAATGATCTCTTTTATACCTAATTGCAGGAAATTTATAAATCAACAGAACTGAGAATCAAAATTCAGTTAAAAGGATTCAGCGTACTTTCCCCCCCTGTATCTCAGTAATAACAGAGGATCGAAAATTCTGCTTTAATTTGGTAATACTAAAAGCATCAAAAATGCCCGAAGCAAACTATTTACTGTCAGTATCTTGGGGATACATAAAGGTAGGAATTTAAGAACTTTCTAAATCATGTTTGTTTGCATGCAGTGTTTGCTTGAACATTGTTGTTGTTGGTTTTTGTATTATAGCTTGAGGCCTTACTGATATGTTAAAGTAACTTTAAAATATGTAATTGAAAACAATGAACTCCCTCTAACATTCACTTATATTCAAAGGTACCTATAACAGAGTTGCACAGTCCTGAGAATAGAGCATATTCTCAGCTTAGCAGCTATAGGATCACTGCTTTTAATACTGTGTTTTGGGGAGATCCAAGCTTCGTTGTGCTTTTTTCATTCCCCAAGGAGAAGGTCATTAAAGATCATATAAACAATAAGGGCTAAATGTGTAATTTCATGTTACTTTCTTAATATGCAAACATTGCAATTATTACGCCTCTATTTTTTGCTTTCTGTCTATGACACACATCTCAAAATTGATTAAAGCCATTCTAAAATAGTGAATGTTTGGAAATGTTTTTTTTTCCCCCTCTCACTGATGATGCCAACCTTAACTTGTTGAGAATTAATTTATAAAGCTTCAACTAAAAAAAATGGCTTGACTTGTTCCTTTATATTGACCTGAATACATACCATCTATTTTGTGCACTGATATTGTGATATGCAGTGCTAATCTAAGAAAGAACCACAAATTTATCAGAAAACCTCCTGTTATGTATGTTCTGGATGCTCAAGATGTCAAGGAACAATATGCCCTTTTTCTAAATATGTGATCACTTAGTCAAATAAAGATTAATAACTTGACTAAGCAAGGATGGTATTGCATGTAAAAACAGGTTAACGTTTTCCCTTTTGTGTGTAGACCTTATCCCTAAAAATGTGCTGTGTAAAGAAATCAATAGAACAACTGGAATTCTGTCCTTGTGTGAACAATAAATAGCAACAGAAAGTGATTGAATTTAACTGTGATAGTAATAGTTCTTCATATTAAGGGTTCTCAGTAGGACAGAGTGATGAAGCTGAACTAGGATAGATTTTTTTTTCCAGCACGGGAGCCTGGAGGAGAACCACACTGTGTATAATCTAAGTAATTATGTTGGAAGACGTTGGATAGGGAAACCCTGGATCTTTGCTTCTTTTAAAGTCACTGTGTGGCCTCAGAGAAACCACTGAAGTAGGTGAAGCCCAATGTGCATCTGGTTTGGATCCTACAGTGCATTGGAATGAAGAGCAACTGACCCCAAGCAATCTTTCTAAAAAGATGATCAGTTCACTAACTGTGATGTAGTAGATAACAGCCCAATATGCTGGCTTAAAGCAGCATTTTAATCATGTGATCATTTATTGGATCATTTACTAATGCTGAGTTTCTAACACAACTATTTAATAAATGCAAGTGATCACAATAAAAGCCTTAATAACTGAGGCTTGATAGTTTAGACTTTCAAATATAGTAAGGTCTTTTTGTTGTTGCCAGCAATACATTTCACTAAAGAAATTATGTTTTATGCTTTTCTTCCTGTATTACCATTAATGTTATGCGTTTTGTGAGGAAGAATTCTTTCTCACTGCAGATCAAGATGAACAATTAATATTTTTACGACCAGTTTTCATATAAAATCTATATTTTAATGTAATTCTACCCTGCAAAATGTTCAACTTTATTTCTTATGATTAACCCAAATAATTATAGATCATATCATCTTTTTCCTTGAAAAATTAGTTGGGTTTCAAAGGACTGTAATATTTCTTAAACCATCTACAGTATTCCTATTATCTTTCATTTTCACATATATCTCCAAATGACTGGCCAGGACAAACATTAGGGGAATTTGGATTTAGAGAATATATATCCTAAATTGGTAATGCTGAAAAATATATAAGAAATCCATAGCTTCTACATGTGTTAAGACTCATTGAAGTTAAAATGAGGTAGGAATCTAAACTCCGTGATTCTATACATGCTCATTGGGGGTGGGGAATCTCATTGTATTGCCTCCTAATAATGAATACTAGGGCTTTATTGCTAATATTCTGTATTATGCTGTTCAGTTCTTTACAGGATTGAAAGAATTGGGTAGGAAATATTGGATCTACATGACATAGAATTCATCTTTTTCTCATTGCGTGTATTATGTTGAGTTATTTATTTACGTTGTATCCTTGTGATTTGGGATTAACTGAAACCAATCATACAACACACTCTTCTTCCTTTGGTTCAATGCTTGTTAGGGATTAAGTTAAGTGATACTGGGAGCTTAAATCAGGAAAGGTTGAATAATTAACAGCAGAGTAATCTTGCAAACAGAAATATGTTTCCTCTTTATTTTAGCTGAGTTAATCATCTTGACTCAAGCCGGACTTGGTAAAATAATGGCTGATATGAAATCATAGAGGTGCTTCTATTCTACCTTTTAATGCATTATAGTTTTTTTTTATCATAGCAACAATTTCCCAGTATCAGGTTGAGACCCTAGTGTAACTAACAACAGATTGAATTCCATTTTCTAAGGTGGGGACCAGCATAAGGATTTTGTCTTGCAGCAGTATCAGAGACCAATGATACCTATGGTTTTTTGAGAATATCAAGTATGGCTTTAAGGGGTAAGATTTTACCTTATGTTAGCCACGTTCTTTTCCAATTGGACAATAATGATGGTTAATATACTATTAGGAGAGTGTGAGTATCCCTGGCCTTCCCTCTCTCCTTTAATTTTTTGTTTGTTTGTTTTGCTTTTGACCATAACTGTATCTAGTCACAATTTAAATTTCACTTAATGCCTTTCACAAATCTTGAGTCTATGGTACTGTGGCGAAACTAAGGATAGCTCTATGTATTTGCTCAACCCACATCAGAAAAAACTTCACCAAAGCTCTGTGTAGGGAGCTCTTTCTCCTGTGACCATGTTCAGAATGAGTAAAGTCAGCTTTTGGGTCCTTTAATTGGGTTCTAATTTTCTTCCCTGTTGCCCTATGATGGTTGTTTCAGAGAAGAAATAAATTAATAATGAGAGCTTAGCCTTTATTACTGAGCCATCTTCAAATGGAAGGCTAAAAAATATGTTGTGCTGAGCACAGTGCTATTTGATGTCCCCTGCATTTGGATATATTTCCTAGCTTTAGAATGGAATAAGTATACCTTATTCCTTATCTAAAAGATTTGATAGCTTCATTTCCCTAAATACCCTTGTCTCACAGCAGCATTTGTCAAATTGTTGGGGCATGGCCATTTCTGGTCAGTTTCTAATGCAACATGTCTAGAGAGCATCCGCTTGGAGATGGGTGCCATGAAGCAACATATTAAGGATTAAAATAACTTCTTGTGTCTCTCCTCATGCCAAAACAGACTTTGCGGAAGGTTATCATACATGCTGTCCTCCTTTATTTCACCCAGAGGGCCTCTTTTAGAAATAAATATAGGTAGTCCTCACTTAAAAACCAGTTATTTAGCAACCATTTGAAGGTATGATGGACTCCCCAAAGCTACTTATAACCCACTTTTGAAGTTACAACAGCTGCATCCTGCTCTCAGATGATCACATTTTGGCTGCTTGGCAACTGTCTCACATTTTCAGATGTTTACAATATCTTGCAGGCATATGACAACAACTTTCTGTGATTTTTGCTGGTTCCTGGCATTTACTTTGGGTTTCCACAAAAACAGCCATTGGGGAGAATGGGTTTGCTTAATGACCACCGCATTTACTTAACAACTACCATGAAACAGATCATAAAATCAGTGAAATAACATGGTGACCCACTTAATTTACAGCCGTAATTCTGAGGTCAATTATGATCACAAGTTGAGGACTTGTTGTATATATGAGTTATTTTTAGAAAGCAAATAGAGAGGTAGCCTCAGTAATGGGTTTCACTTACCTTTGCTACCGGTTCGGAGATGTGCACGCACACAGAAACTTCTGAGCATGCACAGATTGTCCGTGATGATGTCGGGGCGGGTGGGCGGAGCCTCCCACCGCTGCCGCTACCGGTTCGCCTGAACCGGGGTGAACCGGTAGCAACCCACCACTGGGTAGCCTGATATAGTGGTTAAGGCACCAGGCTAGATTTCAGGAGGCAGTGAGTTCTAGTTCTGCCTTAGATACAAAGCCAAGTTGGTGAACCTGGGCCAGTTGCACACTCTCGGCCCTAGGAAGAAGACAGCGACAAACTTCACTGACTTCCAAAATCTTGCTAAGAAAACTACATGAATTAGGCTGGTCTATCACCAGGAGGTTTATGTGTCAAAGACACGCAAAAAATAAAAATTATACCTGTCTCTAAATATTATCTTTATAAAAGATAATATTTATTAAAAAATTACAAACTTTTAATGCTCCCTAAATATTCTGTAGTCCAGATTTTTGGCTATTAGCCTAGGTCTGATGAAAACTATAATCCAAATCACCTGGACAGAACCTGCTTGTATATATACTTATCCCATATACTGAGCAAGCAATCCTATTCATCCAGAGATTTACCATACAAAATAGGAATGGAACAAGCAGTATGAAGAAAATCATAAAAGCACATGTATAAATAGGCTAAAGGAAAAGTGTAAATAGACTTTAAACAGGTATCCTAGTCTATCCTCACCCCAGTTAGGTTTTCAACATATTTGCTTAATGTATAGAGTATAAGTGATAATATATAAGGACACAGATAACTAACTGATGTATAAATGAGGAGAGCAACACCTTGCAGATTATCCTACACTGGATTATTTTCAAACAAGATTTTACTTATGTAACGTATATTGTCCATACACTGAGAGCAGATGTGGAGAAGAAACAGTATATGTGAAAAAAACACTACTGACAGAGCAGGCTGTACATTCAACAACCTGATGGCTGCAAAAATCATGTAGCTTTAAGTCAAATAGTATAAACAATACATTTCTAAATAACCCAGTGGCTAGCTTTTCTGAATATGAAAGACTTAAGTAAATTGTAAAATTTACCTTTTCTTAGCATATGGAAGAATCACAATCTGAGTTATTCCTCCCCCCCACCCCAAGAAACTCTAATCCTGTATTCTTCCAGCCTTTTCTAACCAGGTCGCTTCCGTAAGTAATGGATGAAAACTCCTAATTCCCAGCCCCCGTATGGTAATTGTATGGAAAAATTATGACAGGTTTATTTCAGCACTAGGGGAGATTTAAATATAGCATACCCTGGAGGTTCTATGTCTTTGCTGGCTGATGGGAATCATCCTTTCATGTGACTCATCAGGCCAGCCGTTCAAGTCACCAGAGACTGCATGAATGGCAATTTCTTGTAGCATGAAACAAATGGTGGCAGCCCTTCGACCCCTCTGCTTCTTGCAATGTATTTGTTGGCCTTGAATTCTGAAAGCAAGAACAGTCTTACAGTAAAAGATTATTGCAGAAAACCTTGCAATACTTTCATTGTTAAAACACAAGCTGTTTAATAAAACTTAAATCACAATTAGTACTGTCCTCCAAAGCTTATGAATCCCAACTTGCAAAACTGATAGCAAGGCTGAGGAAGCCTGAAGTCTGATTGTCTGCCACTAATGAAATCACGCAATTAGAAAACTGATGAAACTATTGGAGGCCATGCTTTTTGATAATTGGAATAGCTTATTCCAGCCTTCACAAGTGCCTGCAAGAGTGTTCATCATCAGCTCATGCTCTTCAATCAGCAGGTTGAAGATTGTGGATGTTAAAGTGTAATCTGTCTACAGGTCATCAAATTAAGAAAGCCAATTTCTCTATTTTTTACATGATCCTCATAAATTTTCTTTAACCTGTACATGTTTTGCTTTATAAAATGGCTATATCTGCAATAAAATTCAAATATCTAGTCCCAAAACAGTTGGCTCATTAATTAATATTTTAAAATTTAGGTGTGTAAATTTAGATATACAGATGTTTAAGTAACTAAGCAACAAGTACGGTAATTGAGTTACGGTTTACTCCTGCCGCCTATAGAAATGTCTAATGTAATTAGATAATGTCTAGGTAATTTTAATTATTTCCACTGGAAGGAGATGGCTTGTTGACTTCACTTTTAAAAAGTAGGAATTTAAGAAAATTGTTCTCTTTATTTCATGGGAAGATAGGTGGAATGTGTGTATATTATAAACCTTCAGTTTACATTTTTAACTAGGGTAAGAGCAATGAAATTGATCTCTACTCATATCCATAACCAATTTTTCAGTATCTCTTTATGTAAAATGATGCGTGGAATAATACATTTGGTGAAGCCTACTTTGACATTTTCCCTGAGAATCTGATTTTACTTCTCATTATGCGTTGAGCTAAGGTGGTAAATTGAGTTGAAATTTTGAACGTATCTGTTAAATAAGGTTCTTAAACAATTCTTGTACCATATACCCATCTACTGGCCATTGACATACACTGTTTTGCTTTTCTTTACAGTTTAAAAGAATGCTCAATCGAGAGCTAACCCACTTATCTGAAATGAGCCGATCAGGCAATCAAGTCTCTGAATATATATCCAACACATTTTTAGGTAAGCATGATTATAAAAACTGGTATTCCTTGTTTTTTTTCTTTTGTTTTCACTACCTACTACAGGATATCATTATATATACATATATAATGTATACACAGAGAGATACATATATGCATATGTATTTATATGTATATAATAAAACAGGCATTAATTAATTAAATACAATGTTTGCTTTTATTTTACAATAAAAGTTGGTAAGAGTTGTGGCAAAGAGTTTACCAGATGGTCTTTTGCTAACTGACTTACGGTACATTTATCCATAGGCCTACATTATCCATAGGCCTTTGTCAAACCTTCCAAGCTATTCCCAAAGGACTATGACTATTTAACTCTTCAAAAAAACTTTTCTCTAGTTTAATAGGGATCGTTGAATAAGATAACAAGGGAATTTATCTGGCAAGGCAGAAAAGCAAGAATTAAACTGAAACTTATGCAGGATGTAAGACTGAGAGGTGGTTTTGGAGTACCTAACTGGGAACTTTACTATCAAGCAGCTGTACTGACATGGTTAAAAGAATGGGTTTTATTGAGAAATGTTAGACTATTGACTAAAAGTCAACACATTTAAAATATTTCAGACTCATTAGAGGATGATATTTTTATTAAACCCAAATGAAACCTATATCTGAATGGTTTTCTTATGCCACCCATCTTGCTTTTGCAACTACAAATACATAGCGTCTCTTGCAGGTCCATACATCTTCCAGTTTTTCCAAGGGCTTTCCCATAGCTGCTACTGATCAACCTGCTTGTTCCTCTGATTATCCCAGGGTCTTCTTGAATCTGATGTGGATTGTTGTGTCAGCCTGCCTGTCTTGCCAGTTATCCCAGAGCTTTCCTCAGCACTGGTCATTCCATCAGTCCACCCATTCCCCTAATTGTCCTTGGATATTCCTGAGACATCAGTCTTTACAGTCTTCTCCCACTGACTCAAGTTGTCTTGCTGCCCTCACATTGATTTAACACAACTCCTGCGGCTGTGTCTGCATAGACTTCTTACTTGGTGAGGTCTGGTCAAAAGTATTTGTAGACAAAGCAGTTCTATAGATTGGAGCTCTAAACTTTCATAGAATATCATGAGCATACTTGGGGTAAAATCTGGACTTTAATTTTGCTTGTGGGAGACTAACCAGAATGTGCCCATACTGACCAATACTGCCCATTATCAGAGGATATTGGTAATGGCACAGGGTACAGGTAATTTAACTTAATCTATATCTTTCTGCCTTTAAAAAAAAAAAGACATATGGCCAACGTGGGCCCATCTGGTGATGTTTCATGGTATATGAAAGATTATGGTAGAAGTGAATAGCAAAGAGAATGAATTAAGAAACAAAATGAATGACGGTGATCTAATATAGTAGAATGGAATGAATAAATACATTCAGGGAAGGTAGAGGTTTGATTATGTATTAATTGGTGTCATTAGGTGCCACCAATATAGTGCCACTATTATGGAGTGTCACCAATATAGGGGTATATTATGCCACAATGACTGATGGTAATGGAAGAATTAGATAAGATTTTGGAGGAATTAAGCAACATTCTGAATGAATGCAATCTAGAGAGGAAATTATTCTATTACATGACACGAATGGATGGATGGATGGATAGGAGGAAGAGAGAGTGTAGAAAAAGCGATTGGTTCATTTGAAGACCATAGAGTAAACAAGAATAGTGATGGTTTGATGAGTATCTGAATTGAAATATTTTCATTTCAAATATGTGGTTTAAACATAAGACTATTCATGCAAATACATATCAGGAAATATGAATAAAAATCATGATTTATTTAATTATGATTTTTTTTAAAAAAAATAGGGAAGGATAGAATGGTGCTCAAAAATTCTGAAGGATAGGTCATTATTTGGTAGTCTCAAAAATAGATATTTAATAGATGGAGAAGTAGAATCAGACTGGTCAGGAAAAATGCATAAAAGATGATGACAACAGCAAATAAAGATAATGGAAACTGTTATACAGTTAATTCTCTTTTAATGACCACTTGTTCAGTGACATCTCAGCATCCTCATCGTCACATGATTACAATCCAGGCACTTGGCAACTGGCTCACATGACAGTTGCAGCACCCCAAAGTCACGTAATCACCTTTTTGTGACTTTCCTTGCCATCTTCTTATTAACAAAGTCAACGGGAAAGCTGGCAGGAAAGATTACAAGTTGCTCCTGTAAGTCATTTTATTTATTTAAGAAAATTTACCTGGCCACCCAACTCACTCTCAGTCACTCCCACTGCTTTTTCTCTTGTGCAACCCAGCTATGGCATACGAGAACCTGGGGATCTCATCAGGGGTGGGTTCTAACTTACCTCGCCGCCGGTTCACTTCCTCCCGTGCCGCGTGGCTGCGTGCGCATTGCATGCCGCGTGGCTGCACCGTGCATGCGCAGTGACAAAAAATTCAAAAAAAAAAAGGCGGCAGTGCTCCAGGAGGGCGGACCTCGCATGCACATGCGCAGAAGAAAAACCCGGGAAAAAATCCCCCCCAAAAAATTCAAAAAATTCCAAAAAAAAAAAAAAGATGGCGGCGTCCATGGACCGGCACCGACAGAACCGGCTCCGTGACGTCACCAGCGGTTTGCTACCGGTTCTATAGAACCGGTGCGAACCGGGAGGAACCCACCTCTGGATCTCATACTCCATAGCACCTGCCCACAGGACACATGCTCAGCCACACTCTTGTAGCACATGCATGCCTGACAGCACCATAGCAGCCAACTGCAAATGCTGGGAAAGGTGGAAAGAAAAACAAGAAGAGGATGACAAGCAGCAAGTTGGACAGACACAGTTGCACTGGCAATTGACACACTGTTAGAAAGATCAGGTTAGGGACAGATTCTCATGGAAGAAATCAACACCATTTGATGGTGCATAATCATTAGTGCATTGATAGAAAATAAATAGGTGTGGTGATGTTAAAATAGCTGTATTTAAGACAAGCTGAAGTGCTTTTATAAATCTGGATAGAGAAATGTTAAGACATGTAAGTGGAAAGATAGTGGGAATAAGGTCTCTTATGAGGAATGGCTGTTTCTTGAATAAAGCAAAAATGGCTGTACATACAAATGTGTTTCTGCCCATTTTACTATTGGAAAGTAAGAGTGTGGTATTTCATAAAAATAAATGTAATGGAAACAAGGTACCTACAAACTATATACTTAGTAAATTAATAAGGTATGAAAAATAAATGGATATTGAAGTGAAGATTGAGTACAAAAGTGAGTGAACATACAATGAAGTATATTAAGATGGTTTGGCAATACTGAGAGAATGTGTGAGGATAGAATCGCAAAACAAATGAAGAAAAAGTGAACAGATGGTAAGATGAAGACTGGAAAAGCCATGGTTGAAAGGAGTTGGAGAGACCCTTAGAGAGAGAGAGAAGTGAAATGCTTGAAGAAAAAAAAAAGACAACTTAGGAAATGATATATGATATGCTGTGATAGAAAGATCTGAAGTGATTCTATGAATGGTGTAAATATTCTAATTGGATCCAATCAGCAAAGACATCTGCCTATCAAGAATATACTTCTGATATAGATTTGTGCTGTTTGGTCAAATAACATTTTTCATATTGTTTATCAGAGTTTTCTAGCTGATGGTTCATTTTAAGATGGAGGGCTTTTATGTTTAACATAACCTTAGCAACATCGACATTAAAAAAAACAATATTGGTAACAAGCAGCAACTATAATTCACTAATTCCCTGTGCGCTCATGAGCCATCTGGGTATGATTCTGAACATTTGTTGGTTCAGAATGTTCTTGGCAGAAATAAGACAAGATGAGGCTCACCTATACTTTAGCAAAGTATACAGCCAGGGAATTTATTAAGTTTGACTTCTGTTTGTGCAGCATCAACAGCAAGCAAAATTGGCTGTATGCAAGGTTCTGCCTCATAGCAATATATTGCTTCTTTGATTTGCAATCTAAATATTCTAACATTACTGCTGTGCTGACTTAAAGATGCATAACAAAGCAGAGTCCATATTCAAATTGCTTGCTATTTGAAATATACATTTAGCTAAGGAAAAATTGAAGTGGAATTTGGAAAATAGAGGAATAATCTAAAATTTTATTTGTATGTATTTTTATTGCCTAGTATGATTTTTTTTAAAGAAAATGTGCAGTAGGACAGACTCAGCTGACAATCGAGCACTTGTGCCCCTTCTCCCCCTCCCTCCTTGGCCTTCTCCCATCATCAGTTGACAATCAAACAGAAGTGTTGGAGGCGAGAAGGAGGGAAGACGAAATGACTGCCTGGGAGAAATAGAACGCAGAAGCTAAAAAAGATAATTCGCATTTCTCAGTTCCCTCTGCCATATTCTATTTGATAATTTCTGAAAAATCCCTCAACTGTCAGTAAGTGGCTGGGGAACTTACCAAATAATAGATAAGTAAATTGATGAAAATTGTTTTCTATACTTTGCTTTTTATTAGTAAAATAAAGTAGGGTTGCTTTTCATTAGTAAAAATTATTGGAAACAATTAATTATTAAGCAGTAAAATATTCAGTGATAAGTATTTGTAGATTGGTAACAAAAGGAAGCAAAGTATCCAGGATCTTATTGCAGACTAGGATTATTCACACAATGAACTAGTGATGGCCTCCATCAAAATTATATAATACAACATCCATGACATTATTGGGTTATTCAAAGGAATATAAGAACAGTTAATCAGTTCTAGGGCATGAGCATTGGCACAAGAAGTTTATCAAGTCATGCACTATTGCCAATGTTGCCACTTCTCCGTTCAATCTCAATACTTTCAGGCAATAATTTGTTGCCAAGATATGTGGGCCAACCAACAATACGTGATGGAGAATAATGCATGATGGAGATGACAGCATTGACTAGAACTTGTCCTATTGATGCTGTAAGTTTCTCTTTCTTGTGAGTCAGATCCAAAATGAAACAAATGTTTTGAAAATTCGGCCCTTTCATTATCCAGAGGATTAGATAGAAAACTGGATTTTATGACCCTTGGCAAGAAAAATTACTAGACAATTTCCAGGAAAAAATGGAAATGGACTTACCTATAGAAATAAATTCATAGAAGAACTTCCTCTTTATGACTCTTTTTGTGTGCTTCCTACAGACACCTGGTTAGCCATTATGGGTCACACTATCAAACTAAAAGACTTTTGATGGGCTCCAGGGGGACTTTTTTTAAAATGATAAAATATCTGCATGCAAGATGGTAGTGATGAAGCAATCCTTCAGATACAGTACTGAAGAAATGTGAAGAACAATACCACAACCCACCTATTTTCTTGATAAAGCCTTATAAAAGACTTTATAAAAGACTTTTCTGTTATTAATAAAGAAGGCCTTAAAACCTTGCACAAAGTTACCATTAAGGCTGCTGAATCTGAACAATTCTGGATCATGTTTTATTGCTTTTTTTAAATTATTGGTAGAAATAGGTTACTTTCTTTTGAGTAGAGCACAATAGGACCCACTAAATAATTGCATAATTATATATCTGGGAAGGAAATTGTTTGAGATAAGGAGAAGTAACATTTGCTTGGTGGTCAGATGAGGAGACCCAAACTCATTGGTAGCCTCACACTGCAATGAACAAGGACATTCAATTTTGCAGTTACTAAAATTGTTGGATGGGCAGGCACAAAAACAGCCAGGGAAGTGATTGAAGCCTGGGAAACAGGCCCCTGTCAGTCAACAGGAGTGCTGATTTACCACCAGCCTACCAAGTACTTAGAAGGCGAGGGCTGGGCAGCACAAACAAATGACAGCTAATGACTTAAAAGGAAGCCATCAACACATCCCCAATCAACATCTAATAAGCCACTTACAACAGGCACTATCAATACCACACACAGAACAGCACACACTCTGTTAGAGAGACGTTCCCTGAAGATGGGCTCCAGCATGAGTCTGAAAACTCGGAAGGCAAAACCTCTGGTCCCGGTGACCGACCCAGTTTGAATCCTGAAACACTATTCTGGGACACATATATTCGCCTTCATTCGTAAGATTTGCTCACTTTGAATGGAACCTTAGGAAATCCCTTGGAATTCCATGACCCCTCTAATATTTCCTTTCACTTGAATGCATCTGACATCTTGCTTTAGAGCCTTTCTTTTGATGGTTCTAAACTTTGTTCATATGACTGAAGTTATAAACATCAAAGCATACATATGAGTCATTATTTTTCAGCTGCTGTTGGTTTGTGCCAGTTCAAATCCTTTTTTTTTTTCTCCTCTGTTTTGTTTAATTGGTGATCAGTAAAGGAATAGGAGAGGGCTGATTGCCTCTGGCTGAAAATTGGTGACATTTTCACTTGTCTGTAGCAATTGGATCAGAATTTTCTGCTTTTTTCCAGTAAATGCTAGCCTAATCTAAAAGATTAAAGAAAAGATCTGTGCCAATACATACATGTGGCAATAGATTTTCCCCCATTTCTAAATTGAAATATGTATGCAGTTCTTAAATATTTTGTACATGCATTGTCTTTTTTTGCTTGTTAGCATTAATTTAGAGGAAAGGGAGAAAAAAGAGTCTCCAAATAAAAATAGTATTTCTTCACATGGTTTTACAGATTTGACAACATCGAGAATATGATACAATATTATTAGGGGGAAAAATAAGAATTTGAGAAAGAACTGATTGGAGTTCTTTTTTCTGCATTTAGCAATGAACCTTTTATGCGTGGGAAAATTAACATAGATTCCTTATATAATAATATGCTGTTTTGGTTCCATGTTGATAATCTTACTACCATTGATTTGAGTTGAAGGTCTTAAATAGATTTCAGACTTCTGGCCAGATTTAATTTCTCTGCCTAATTTGCATAGGAGAAACTTGGTTTTTATTTTTACCTCTACTGTGGAGATTAAGCGCTAGAATAGTGAGCCTGATCCCGATTTTCTGTTCAGTATGCGTATGCAAAAAATCTTATGTCACAGGATGAGAGAATGCCTTTGTTCACCTGGGATCAACCTAGGATGAGCTCATTAACTCACAGGGAGTTAATAAGCATTACTCACATTGCCTTGTTTGAAGTTAATGCTTGAATGTGTGCCAGGGGTGGGTTCTAACTTACCTCACTGCCGGTTCGCTTCCTCATGTGCTGCGTGGGTGTGTGTGCGCTTTGCGCGCGCGCACATGCGCAGTACTAAAAACCAAGCTTCTGCGCGTGCACAGAAGCAAAAAACAAGATGGCGGCACCTATGGCGCTGCCGAGAGAGCCGGTTTGGGGGGGTGTCCAGCCGGCCATCGCTGCCGGTTCAGCGAGCAGGGGGAAATTCCCGCTACTGGGGGGGGGAAATTCCCGCTACCGGTTCTATAGGGCCGGTCCGAACCGGCAGGAACCCACCTCTGATGTGTGCATTATATCTGCTCAAAAGGAAGGCTATCAAAAACATCCTCTACTTTTTACAGCTAATTGCTATTAATTATTTGGACTGAAACTACAATATATTTAAACATTTGGGGAGGAGAGAATAAATCAAGGTCAGGAACAGGTTTGAATTTGGCTTGCTTAAACAGACTATAGTTAAAACCAGGTTTTGATGAAACAAATTATGGTTAGTTGAAAACAAGACAATGATTGTGATCTTTCTTGCAGCATGATCATAGCAACAATTAGAATTATTCCAGCTAGATACAGTTTTTGAGGTTATTATCTACAATAGAACTTTGCCTTTTAAATAAATATGATATTGTAGCACCTTTATTATTTATTTTCATTTGTTCATTCATAAAACATATGCCAACTTTTTATGCTCAATCACCTATTATTTCCTATTTTTGTCAATGTAATCGGAGTAAATCTTGTCCTAGTTATGCTCAATGCAGTAGCATAAAATTGGTTTACTTTGCCTCATTTTCAGCAGTGTTCCCAAACTAGCGGCAAAAAGAGAAGACAGATATTGAAAATCTGTGATTTGAGAGATAAATTGGACTGTGAGCCAAATATTCTTGAATTAATATTTGTAAAAATAACTACCTTATTCATCAACTTATAATTATCACTGCACTTCAGAGACAATCTTGTGATAGGTTAGATTTGAGACATGGGAAATACTGAGGTCAGATCTCTACTCAAACTACAATAGTGGGGTAACATCACTCAAGATTTAGGAAAGCATAAAATAATATAAACAAATTCCTAAGAATCGGAACTGAAAAGAAATTATTTGGACCTACGAACCTAATTGCTCCTTGTTTCACTTTTTAGTTTACAATATTCAAGCTGTTTTATATCAACATCATTAGATTTTGTAGCTGTATGTAAAGTCAATGTTGCTGCACTACTGAGAGAGTAAATGACCAGTGTAAGATTGCTTAAATCTATAACTAAAGTGGTCCTGAAGCTAGATTTTCATGCAGTTATTTATTTATTTACTTGTATGCCGCTTTGTTATTTTTTGCAAATAACTCATGATGGCAAACATGTCCAATATGCCTTCCTCCTCCTATTGTTCCCACAACAACAACCTTGTGAGGTGAGTTGGGCTGAAGGAGAGAGTGACTGGCCCAAGATTACCACCTAGCTGTTTTTCATAGCTAAGGCGGAACTAGAAAAAGAACGAGTTAATAGGTCTGATGGTGATTTGCTGTGTTCACTTGCATCTTTCTTATTTCAAAATGATTTTGAAGCACATTTTTATGAAAAGCTATGCTGCACTTAATGTTACTTCTTACAAGGTAGCTGTAATTTACAAATAGATTATAGATGTTTTTTCCCCCTCTTCTTTAAAAGACAAGCAGCATGAAGTGGAAATCCCATCTCCAACACAGAAAGAAAAAGAGAAAAAGAAACGGCCTATGTCTCAAATCAGTGGAGTAAAAAAGTTGATGCATAGTTCCAGCTTAACAAATTCTAGTATCCCCAAATTTGGAGTCAAAACAGATCAAGAAGATATTCTAGCTAAGGTAAGAGCAATGTTGATTTCCAGCTGATTCAGTATCTGTAACTCAGATCCAAATACAGTCACATTACATTCACAAATATTTACATATATTCGTATGTCTATATGAATTTATATGTCATGTGTACAAAATCTCACACACTGATTTTGTACAGCTGAATAAAGATTCTGATTCAATTTTTCACTAGCACATTGTGCATCAGAACTGTGTAACTGCAGAAGTCAAATGGATTTTTTAAAAAATAAAACCACCTATAGAATTTAACAAAAATTCAGATGCCATGTTTACACCAAAAGAAAGTAGCAAATATATATATATATATTTGCAAGAAAAATATTTTATTTTGATTATTTTGAAATTTTAAAGTGTATTCCCAAAACATAAGATAGAGTAAGGTGGTGTCATTCCCTGGAGTATTTCCTAATGCTTTTTGTTATATCAGAGCATCAGGGCGATACTGAAGCATTTCAGGGCATGCAGTTTGGAGCAACATTTCTACTTCTTATTTAAAATCTGAAAAATTAGATTGCTAAGATCTAAAATACAAAGAAAGTCAAGAGCAGATGTTTTGTACAAACTATTGCAAAGGGTACCCTGTTACCAGGGTAACAGTTTCTGTTTTTTGTTTGGTTTTGTATCAGGAGCTAGAAGATGTAAATAAATGGGGCCTCCAAGTATTTAAAATAGCCGAATTATCTGGGAATCGACCTTTGACAGTCGTCATGTATACAATCTTTCAGGTATGTTTAAGGGGAAACAACTTTTTCCCTTTTCATTCCAGAGGCCTTTACCTATATTGAATAAATAATTACTTTTCTCTTTGTGACTGCAGGAACGGGATTTGCTAAAAACGTTTAAAATTCCACCAGACATGTTAATAACCTACTTGATGACCCTGGAGGACCATTATCATGCAGATGTGGCATATCACAATAATATACATGCTGCTGATGTTGTACAATCAACACATGTGCTTTTGTCAACCCCAGCTTTGGAGGTAAGTCCACAATATCTGGGTGAAATTAAAAAACATACTTGTGAAACATACTTTCATGTCTCGCAATACACCAAGGTGGCTTGCCAAATGATTAGTTACTGAGAAAATAACTTTAATTTGAAGCTATCAACATTTGACACTTTATTATAAAAACATTTTGTAAATTGGACTTTAATTTTTTTTCCAGAAAAAAAGCTTAAAAGGGGAGAGGACCAACGCAGTTCTCTTTCACTTAAAACATTTTTTTCCATTAGTCATTCTTCTCTGTTCCACTATCTTATTCCTAAATATTTCCTCTTTCTTTCTTTTAGGCCGTTTTCACAGACTTGGAGATTCTAGCTGCTATTTTTGCCAGTGCAATACATGATGTTGACCATCCTGGGGTTTCAAACCAATTTCTTATCAACACAAGTAAGTTAGTTTATTTTTGGCTCCACTGATTGTCTATATACTTGAGATTCCTTGAACAAGTAACAAAGAGGATTTTTTTTTAAAAAAGATGATTTTGGATATGTAAAGTTTCTGCATACAATTTCTGGTCAGTCATTAAAAGCATATTTCTAGTCCAGTGTCCCTTTGTCACAATGGGAAATTGAGGAATGGGTTTTCCTGTTCACTCCGTCAGTTGGATATTCAAGGTCTTTCCATTCTAACTTGTCTATGGGTTTCATGCAACTGGGAAATCTAAGGCAGCTTTCTTCTGATAGATTGTTGGAGGTCCCTGAATGCTACTTATTCCTCTAGGTCAATGTTTCTCAACTTTGGTAACTCTAAGATATGTGTGGTGACTGTGGAATTCTGGGAGTTGAAGCCGACAAATCTTGCTGAGCTTGAAAATCATTGCTCCATATTTTTCCTTGGGTCTTCTGGCCCATTTGGAATCTTTATACTATTAAAACTCTTGTTGTCATGACCTTTTCCTGGGTGAAGTAGTGGATCATAGAGAACAATTTTTGAACAAAGGTATCTCAAATGGGCTTACTTACATGATACATCCAAAATCAGGATCAGTATTTCCAAAGAGAATGAAATTAGGGGAAGTTGTGGCTGCTTCACTACTGCTACGCTGCTGGGCTGCTGCTGCAGTCATATGACCTTGTTCAAATTCTGCTACAGTTTCCCAGCCAGTCTTGCAATCCATCACTCCCTCCCCCACCTACTAGCAAGAAATTGATCCATCATGTGGTTCTCAAGGAAACAAGTGCCTGAAGAAAGACCTAGATATTTTTATTGCTTTAGGTGCCCCCTGTGGAGGCACACAATATCCACATGCATTTATATTCCATTCAAGAGAATGGACCACTATGTACAGTATGTATATCCATAGTGGTCCATTCTTCTATATTTCTTCACAAACTTGTGAAGTAGGTGGGAAAGTCACCAAGTGAGCTTCTATGCCTGCAGGTGGAGTAGAAACTGGCTCTCTCTGGTGTCAGATAAATATATTAGCTACTATGTACCTCAGTCCTTGCCCATTCTGTTTTCAACTGCTTCTTACTATGAAACTGAGTGTAGCCTGGTCCCTCCTTTGGCCACTGGAGATCAGGTAGATCAATCCTGCCCTAATCTTCAGGAGGTCACATGATCCTATTTTTAAACTGTTCTGAGGTAACAATGGCAATGTACAATATTGTAAAATAAATGAATCTCATCAACATAATTATGCAAGTTGGAAATAGAGGGGGAACGTCATGGTGAAGAGATGACACCAAACATCACTGTGACGTGCAAGAGATAAAGAAACAGAGAATGAAAGGGTTGTATTTCTGCAGAGCCACAAGGAAAAATACAGAATGAGGAGACAAGAAAAGACAGAGGAGAAAAACGAAGATCAACTTCGAATATGTGGCAGACACTAATTACTGCAAGAGTCCCTCAATATGAGTACAACTGCCTTCAACATCAACATTTCAGCAGAGAAAGAAGAGCAAGGCAAAATGTTGCACAATGTAACATTTCTACTGATGTTGGTACCATGGCCAAAGTCTTCCCTCACTGTCATAAATTCCTGTTCCCTGGAAAAACCACCAGTTTCGGCAATATGAAGGGAAGGGTCAGGATAGGCAATTTGCAACCTCTGCCTAATGAACTTCTCATTTTATATAGCAATGGTGAACCTATTGCAAACAGATTCAGGAAGAACATCAGATAATACAACCGCCTCTTCCAAATGACACCCTTTGGTGCCAAAAAAGTCATTTGAATGAGGAATGGATAGAATCCTGTGATTATTCAAGGGAAAATCCACCATTATATCATTACCGAGCTGGAGGGGGGAACAGATTCTACCCTGGACTTCTTTTCTCCTCCTCCATCCATCTCAGGACTGCACAGTCTCTTCCTCTGGGTCTCTTTCTGGGAAAGCTCTGTGTCGCCAAAACTCTCCCAAAAATGTTTCTTCATATGCCCATTCTATCACAGAGCTAATGCTGCTCAGTTTCCCACAGAACTCCTTGATTCAAGTGAACTCTCTGGATTGCGATCACATAAACTGGAATTGAAGATCATCATTTTAATGAGGTTGATAAAAATAGGATCGCCAACGTCCGATGACGGATATGGCACAAGAAGAAGAAGAAGATTTTAATGCGGAAGTTGGATCTTCTAAAGCTTTGCAAAAGGAATGCATACAGTGATGGAAGGATTCCACAGGAATCTCACTGTAACAAAAGAAACTTTGGTGCATTCAAAAGTGACATTGTCATGATTCCAAGAATTGCAGTCAATTTATCAGAAGGTGAAGTTGTCCCTCTTCAGCGTACAGAGTTCCCAATGTAGTCATGCTTTCCTCTCATTATATATAAACCAGAAGGACAAATCATGGAGAATGTGCTGATTTATCTGGAGAAACCAGTATTCCAGCATGGTCAGCTGTATGTCACTTTAAGCCAAGGAAAAAGAAATGTAAACCAGTATTCTTAAAGAATAGCTGTTCTGACCTAGGATTCCACAAACCACGAAGCAGACTCCTTGTCCCGACAAAACCCCCTTTTATTTAGGTTAAAGGGAATTCCTCTCCAGCAAAGTGCGGTCAAACAGTCTTTAATGAGCTTTCACAACTACAGACCTTTATCAGGCTTGGAGAGTTGCCAGGCCGATATCTTCCACACGCCACACTGTAGCAACAATTACTTGGCAAGAAGTCAGGAACAGATCTTCACCCTCATGAATTGAACTAATTGTCTCCTGCAAACTCCCATCCCCTTTCGCTCCTCTTTTATTCCCTATGGGAGGGACCATTCATCGTCCACCTGTGGCCTTACTCCCAAGTCGACCCTTGTTCCTTAGCTGTTCCCTTCGTCTGGCAGCTCTGCACATGCGGACACTGGGAACAGGCTCTAGCTGTTCGTCTGCGTCACTGATGTCTGATTCCAAAGGCAGCTGATAACTGTCAGACTGCCCTGGCCCCCTCTCTGCCTCCAACGCAGAGCCCTCGTACGAGCCTTCCCCAGCTTCCAGGACTGGCCCATGTTCCTCCCCAACCTCCTCACTGTCTGAATCTGCTGCCAGCTCTGCTGGCCGCTGGCGGGCCACAACAATAGCAGATCAATCACAAATATTGTCATCTAAAACAGGGATCCCCAACCTGTGGGCCGTGGCCCACTACTGGGCCGTGGCCTATTAGCAAAATGCAAATGCAAATGACCAGCTGTCTGCAAGGAATATAAATCCTTCCATTCCCCACCATCCAGTCAGAGGTGAATAAGCTTCTTGGATGAGAAGCGAAATGTCTTCAAAGAAAAACCAGAAAGTCCAGTTGCCTCTTGAAGAAGCACCTTTGGGACAACCATGACCTGGATGATTGAGAATCTCCATAGACACGTTAGCAGAATGTTAATATTCAGCTACATTCAACAAACTACAGACATATGATTAAGGAATTGTACCATGCAGAGGGAGGGATGAAGGAGATCCATTTGCCATTGATAGCAATAGCAATAGCAGTTAGATTTATATACCGCTTCATAGTGCTTTACAGCCCTCTCTAAGCGGTTTACAGAGTTAGCATATTGCCCCCAACAATCTGGGTCCTCATTTTACCCACCTCAGAAGGATGGAAGGCTGAGTCAACCTTGAGCCGGTGAGATTTGAACTGCCGAACTGCAGCTAGCAGTCAGCTGAAGTAGCCTGCAGTGCTGCACTCTAACCACTGTGCCACCTCGGCTCTTGGAGGATAGCCTCCAAGTCTTTGGGAAAATTCCATCATTTGATTACAAAATTATTGAGCATTTGTGCAATAGAAGGGAAGCCTTTGCTGAAACATTTGTTCATGATCAGCCCTGATTTGCTCTTATTTTGTTGCCCTTGTAATTTTCAAACCATTTCTAAAAACTGGACAGAGAATTGGAATTGGAGGAAAGTCTGTTGTCAGATTTGATTTACAATTAGCCATAGTGGTGGTCCACATTAAAAATGCAATTTTTATTAACAGTGCTATCTTTGGACTTTCTTGCAGACTCTGAACTTGCCTTGATGTATAATGATTCATCAGTCCTGGAAAACCATCATCTAGCTGTTGGCTTCAAATTATTGCAGGAGGAGAATTGTGACATTTTCCAGAACTTGACAAAAAAGCAGAAGCAATCATTGAGGAAGATGGTCATTGACATTGTGAGTTGTTTTTATTTATTCATTATTTATTTATTTATGATTTTTAATGTATTCCATTTTTAAAAATGCATTTCATCATAAACTTGATATTACTTTCATTTTTCTGCTCTTCTTATATAGCTCAAATGAAAACTTATGTACCAGATAATTTTTGGGCGGAGGTGGGGGGATAGTTTGAAATAGGTCTTATAACTGATTTATGCAAGTTATGTTTCCATAAGATCTATCTATTCATTAGGATATTTTCACTGAGTGTCTCTTTAATTTCCTTACCAAGCAAACATAAACATAAAGCAATTATTGTGACCTTTATCTCTTGTTTCTCCTCCAAGGTGCTTGCCACTGACATGTCTAAGCATATGAATCTATTGGCCGATTTGAAAACAATGGTTGAAACCAAGAAAGTGACTAGCTCTGGAGTTCTACTTCTTGATAACTATTCAGACAGGATTCAGGTAAGGTACTCTGCATTTTAAACAAATTATCTTATTTCTTCACCTCATTACATTCGGATGACCTGTGTGTCTTGACTTTTTGGACTGACCGCCGTACCTTTTGCCAAAACATTTTTCCGGTTATGGCTGCTTGTAGGGCATTCTTCCTTAATGAGGTGCCTCATCTTACAGCGGTATTTCACTCTTCCTTGACTCTTCATTTAGTGATGCTAATTTACATTGACTAATCAGTTTGTTCTGCTAACCACAGCTTTTTTTAGCTTGCAGAAATACTGTTAGAAGTGAAGCAGTGCAGACCACCTGTATACCCATACCTATTAGTAGAGGAACAGAAATGTATTTTTTTCAGCTAGAGCCTAGGTATAAACTGTCAAGAGATTAGGTGCAATCCATTAGGTCCCCACTGTATTTTGTTGCCCAAATGTCAACACTATCATTACACTAATGGATATATATACAAATAGGAGTGTCTGAAGTTTCAATCAGTTGCTTTGGTTGGCTAGTTGGTTGGATGGTTTTGTTTGCTGAAATGTTTCTTAACCCACAAAGTTCTACTTAGCAGTGAAGGGATGGAATTACTTTAAATGTGCATGCATGTTATCAAAATTTTAAAATTAATTTTCATTCTTAAATCATTTTTAACATTTCCATATGAAATGGTACTCACCTCTGCAGTTTGGCTTTCAAAATTTCATTCAAATGCTCATGTAGCCTGCAGGCCAGATCTAATTTAGACTATTCTGTCAGTGTCTGAAGTTTTTTCCTGCTCTTGAGGGTGGCTAACAGGCTTGATTAATTCCCACGTATCTTCATAACTGATCAGTCTTGCACTTACAACATTTTTGGCCTTTTAATATAGGCAAAGCTATAGATGTGAGATAATTGGTAGCTATTAATGTCAGTGTGAAAAACGCACAGCATATCATCCTGCTGGTGTTCAGAATAAACCTTGCACTCCATGTATTTTCAAGATTTCTGTTTTCTCACCCACTAAATGTGCAAATGGAAAAAGAGCTGTGTCTCCAGTAGAATAACACCACAAGTTTTCTCAATATTTTTTTTCCTGTTTAATTTAGGTTCTACAAAATATGGTACACTGTGCAGATCTAAGCAATCCAACAAAGCCACTCCAGTTATATCGGCAATGGACAGATAGAATAATGGAAGAGTTCTTTCGTCAGGGAGATCGAGAAAGAGAAAGAGGCATGGAAATAAGTCCCATGTGTGATAAACACAATGCATCTGTAGAAAAATCACAGGTAATCATTTAATTGAAGGATAAAAAAATCAGTGTAGATGATTTAGACAGGGGTGTCAAACTTACATCATCACAGTGGCGTCACGTGACGTATTGGGACTTTCCCCCATTCGCTAAACCAGGCGTGGGCGTGGCCAGCGCGTGATGCATCCAGCCTGCGGGCTGCGAGTTTGACAGCCCTGATTTAGAGAATTCTGTAAGCTCTTCAAGGAAATAGGCAATAACTGTTGATTGATGTCTGACATTCAGCATAGCTCAGATCAGGAAATTGATTCTACAGGAAGACAAGAACTCTGTTACATTGAAAAGGCTATTCTAATAGAATCTTGGAAGACTGATTGGACTTTATCTCCTCTCCCTCTTATATCTCAGTGAATCAGAGTGGAGTTTGAACCTGAGTTTGTTCCCAATGCTATCTATCTCCCATGAGTTTCCCATGATTTAAGGAATATTTCTTTGCTTGTAACATTGTTCTTGTTCATTTCCCTCAAGGTCACCTTTACACAAATACAATACTAAAGCCGACAAAATAATGAAAGATTAATTTGAAGTTTTCATTTAAAAACAAAAATAATATAGAAAAGAACTAAATAAAAAAGATAGCTTCTTGTGAAGTTAATTTTAATAAGTAATGTGATAAACTAAATTCCTTCCTTTCTGTAGAATAACATCTCCCCTTAATTCTACATTGCAACAGGTGGGTTTTATAGACTACATTGTTCACCCTCTCTGGGAGACCTGGGCAGACCTTGTCCACCCAGATGCCCAAGACATCTTAGATACATTGGAGGACAATCGTGAATGGTACCAGAGCACAATCCCTCAGAGTCCTTCTCCTGCACCGGATGACCAAGAGGAGGGTAGACAAGGACAAACTGAAAAATTTCAGTTTGAACTAACCTTGGAAGAAGATGGTGAATCAGACACAGAGAAGGACAGTGGAAGTCAGGTGGAAGAAGATACCAGCTGCAGTGACTCCAAGACTCTTTGCACCCAAGACTCAGAGTCCACAGAAATTCCACTTGATGAGCAAGTGGGAGAAGAGGTGGTAGAGGAGGAAGAAGAGGAGAATCAGTCAGAACCTTGTGTGCTAGAAGAACGGTCTCCTGACACGTAACGGTATGCTATGTGCATAGCTCTCTATACTCTCTTTTCTGTTTTTAAAAGCTGAAAATGGTTTCCAAAGTGCATATCATATGGCACAACCATGATCATGCCTCACTGTCATCTGCCAGAGTTGTTTGTTGATCAAAAACTTAGTTCAGCACTCAGGATTAGTATGACCAGAATCGTTCATCTCCATGGCACCAGAGAATGAAGGAAAACATCTGCAAAGAACAGTTGAATTAAGAGTTCAACTTGGCTGATTTGATGAGAGACTGACAGCACTCACAGCTGTTTTTCAAAAGGAGTAAAGGCTGGTCCAAAGCTAATGTGAGTGTGTGTGTGAGATTATGTGTTTTTTTTATTAGGTTTTAATTTCATGAGGAGGCAATTAATACCATACGTTTAATGATTAACACCAGAATCTAAAGAAAGTGACCAGCAAATGAATCAAGTTGTCTAGTGGAAAACAAATGCACTCAAATATCGGGATACAACATGAATCAGTGGGAAGATGAAGCTGTGGAAATCACATACTTTTCTAATTTCAAGTCTTCCTGACACATGACTGAAAAAGGTGTACCTCAATGGTTGCACTGAAGTCTGCATTTTGTATCATATGTAAAACAGAAATCTTTTTGTAGAGTTTACTTTTATTATTAAATGTGTTGGGTTATTATATTTAAAAGAATGCAACACCCTCTGAATTTCATCTGCCAGTGGCTTTTTCTTCCTCCCTCTTCTCCTATCCCCAAAAAAGAGTAACTTGCAAGTTTTCAGTACATGTATATGCTACACTGGATAAATTGAATTTTATATTTGTTTGCACTTAGATTTTCATAGCAATTCCTTCAACTGTTATAAAATAGCCTTTTGTTTTATAGACCAATGATACATATATGATGCTCTGTTAATTCTCTCTCACCCGCCCACCTACCCAGTCTCTTATTGTAGGAAAACACTTCGTTTTCTATCTTTTTTCTTTGTAAATGTCCAAAAGCAGCAATATATTATCTGCTATGAGCTCTTTGGCCTCACAGATAGCTTAGTCCTGCAGATCCAACGTTTATGGTTGTGGGTTAATTCCCCTCAACCAAAACAATTTTTGAAATCTAGTGGAACACTAGAGTAGCAGTTCCCCAACATTTGGGTTGCAACAATTGAGGAGTGGCAGGAATTTGGACCATTAGGATTCAATCTTTCTATAGTAGATGCATTGGGGTTCAGAAGGTTGAAATGAATGACAAGTAATAGTGCATGGAAACTTGAGAATGCTCTAAAACAAAATTATTGAATACTCATAAGTATGAATAAATTTGGATCTGAGATTTTCAGATCTATGGCCAGTATAAGTGTAACTTTCCTATTATATATACAAATGTTTTATTTGCTAACTGAATATTTCCTTTTCCATGAGACAGTTTGTTGGCGTGAACAATAGCATTGTAGGAGTCTTTTGCCCCAATGACTTACTAGACCAACAAATAAATACTTATGGTTGGGGGCATGCGGGCAACGGTTATTGCACAGTACTTCAGATTGTATTTGTGCAAACAGGTCAGGAATAAACTGTTTCTAAGGGGTTTTTTGTTACGTCAAAAACTTTTTGAGAGGATTTGTGCTATTGTGGGAAGTGCACTACCCTACAAAACTGACAGGTTGTGAGAAGAAGAAAAAAAACACCGCAGAGCAAAGTGTAGACTGCCATCCATTGTAGAATTACATGCCATTATGGCTGTTAATTAAAATGGGATTTGCGTATCTAATTTTAAATTTGGCTGTAGCTGTAGCATACAGCTATAATTATGTGTAGGAAATCTATGCACAGTAGCAGACATTAATGCAGATTGATGTCTGTGAGGATTGAAATGGGCCATCCTCACCTAACCTGTGCTGCCTTTCTCTTGCCAGATTGCATTAGTAGGCACATATTCATGCTGCTTTATCAACATGGTACATTTCCTTGACCACATAGATCCTCTATCTTTGACTTACATTTGCATAAAACAGCTCCTCACCGTATGCAAAAGCTTTGCACAGAATTATTGTAATCCCAGTATTGAAGCAACTTTGTTGGACTGGGTTTGAATCATGGAGTCTTTGTTTTGCTGCAATGAAAACAGAAATAGGATTGGATTGGATCGAGCCTAAATTAATAAGGCTTTAGTCTCATTGTAATCAATGGAACTATTCCTTCATTTATTTAGAATTAAGACTTGTTTTGTATATCATATTACGGTAAGCACTGACTAATGAGGATTTTTGAAAAATGTTTTAATGTGTTGACTTTTCTTAGTTCTTAATGCCTTTTGTTAAAAAAAATACCAGCTAGGGAAATGAATGGAAGAATTTCATCAAATTGCTGTTAGCATAAATTCATGGCCTCTCCGATACTACTTTGACATTTGTACAGTCCCCAAGAGTGCCTGGAATTTTAATGGGGAAAAAAAGCAATATAAATTCCAAAAATCAAAATGGACATAGAAGGGTATTTTTTTCTGCACTAATAGTTTAATCAATAAAGAGGAGTGCTCTCTGGCTTGAGCCAGCAAGTTCTGAGGAAAGAACTGTTAAATACATAAATATCTTTGCTTTTTAACAAGATTTCCCAAATATTAATTTCAAGGAGGTTTCATTCATTGCTGGATCTTGTTAGAGTGCACACCGTAAGATTAAACTTTCAAAGAAAGTGGAGACTGTATTGTGTATTGTGTAAAAATACACCCATACACATGGACAATCAAATGACAGAAAGCATAATAATTTTTAGAGCCAGGGATTGAATGCACTGTACAATCTTTTCTGTTTTGTTTTTATTTTATTTTGCCTGAAGTGTGTGATAGCACACACATGGCTGAAAAAAAATATTAAAAGGTGACTTTACATGTGCTCTCTGTTTTTGCCACAAGTAAAATGCAAAGCATTGGTACAGTTTTGAAAAGGAGGATGCGAGAATGGGGGAAAGGTGAGAGGAATATGAGTTTGCATTTATACTTTAGCTTGCAAGTTACTGTTCTTGGTAATGTGTCTGTTCCTTTTGATTTCTGATTTCATGTCATTGTTTCAAAAAAAATGTGATCAGATAATATAGGTAGAACAAATCACATTCAAAAGCTTTTTTTAAAAAAAACTTGAGAATGAAATGAATTTTACAACATCGTCATTTATTTTACAATGCATTTATTTATTTTTTATTTGTGCCATGCATTTTTTTTCTCACCAAATGACCTTACTTGTAATAAGTCTTGTTTGTCTCTGTTTACAGCTATGTATTTATTGTAATGTATATAATGTAATGTTAATTGTAAATTATAAGTTCTTATTATAACATCATCCTTGCCGGGATGGTGTTGCTATATTTGGAAACTCTTGGTGAGAGAATTAATATTGTGTATACATACTCCCCTTGTACATTTTTCCCCTCATGTAATATATCCTATATCACCTTAGAGCTTGTTTATGGAAGAGTTGAGAAAAATGATAAAATACATAGATATATAAATTAAAAGCTGCAGGTCTTTGGTCCCAGGGCTGTGCCTTAACTTTAAACAAAATTTTCTTCTGTTTTGCTGCATTTGGAAGAAAGGTCGTAGCAAACATGGGCTGGGCGTATCTCCAATATGCTTTTTTTTATAAAGGGACTTCAGTTGTGTCCCATCTAGGAATGTTCTCTTTTCCACTATCTAGGATCCACTGAAGCTGAGTGCAGAAGGTTGTTTTTTTTTTTTTTAAAGGATACGATGGCAAGAGACTGTGCAACTGAAACTGCCATCTTGACTCTTTGAGACACCATGTGGATGCCCCTGCCAGCATCTGACCTCCTGTTGGATAAATGCCTTCTCTCTAATGGATTATACATTCCCCTTCAAAGCATTTCTTGAGGGATTCTTCACCTTTCTTAGAGAAAGTAAAGGGGGAAAAATGCTACCAACACTTAATCAACAAGAATGAGCACTAATCAATGGCAGCTACTGCTCTCAAGCCCCACTGAAACAAGGCAGTCACTTTCTGTCCATACCAAGGCAATTCATATAGGCAGATTATACCCATTATCTTTAATACAGTGGCTCTCCAGATTAGACCTGTATTGATATTGCGCTGTAAAAGAAGGACCTATTCCCTCCAATAAGGCTTTCAGGCAGCCAAAGCTTACTTCTGTATGAATCAGTGTGCACAAGAACATCTGTAGCTTTTCTACATCATTGAAACACTACCGTTTGTTTTAGACAAAATCAACAATGGCCTGAAATACGTCTCGCTGCTGCTCTTGGACATGAAGCTTCGTAGTTCAGATACCTCATCTCCATTCCACCTGCGCCCAGCCCATGTAGCATGTGATTGCTCGGTGAAAGGAGAGATTCTTTTTCAAGAAAAACAGATCCGCCTCCTTGACACAAACTGTAGATTTTAGCAGCCCTGGCCCAAAGGAATACGATCGCTTTTGTTTTACACAATATAAAAGGGACACTATTACAACAGAATTCCTGAACAATATTTTCGTTGTTTTCAGTTGGTTTTGTTTCCTTTGGGTATGTCTTTAGAGTGACAGAGTATGCGAACATTGCAAATAATTCAATGGTTTCTTAGCCTCTCTTACAGCCTATGGAATAGTACTGTATGTCAGATACCTTCATATGAATTTTTTATATGCAATGGAAATAAAAGCATGGGTTGATTCTGCCTAGGTAATTTCATTTGACTATTTTTTTTGCATGTCAATTTATCTTAACACAATTATTGTCCCATAAACAAAAAGGTTGGTCTAAAAAAACAAGGTGAAAAGAAGAATGGGAGTTGGATAATGTTATGGTTGGATGTACAAACAATTGTGGAGGGAACTCATTTGAAGTAAATAGGAGTAAAAGGAGTTAAATCCAACCTCCTCTTATTAAGTGAAAAAAAACTGCTACAGAGCAAAAAATTTTAAAAAAAAATCTTGGATAGCCAACAAATGTTTTCTATGTTGCCTTATCACTAAGAATCTGGAACAGGTTTCAAGAAACGTATGGGAATGGTAAATTAGCAAAATCAGTTGTCCTACAGTCTGTGCAACTCTGAATCTATCATTTCTAATGTACCTACAGAAAATACATAAATCTAGAATTAGAGAAAAGATAGATAGAAAGAGAGAGAGATGGATGGATGGATGGATGTCTGCACACATAGTTCAGACAAGGATGTCTAGCTGACTTTTGTTTGTGCTTCAAAGGAAGGCCTGAAGTACTTGAATGGGAGACCATCACGGTATACCAAACAGCATTGGGAAGTTGAAAACCATTGTGGAAAAAAGTGGTGACAAACCATTTCCATGTTATTGCCAAGAAAAACCTACATGGACATGAAACAGCCAACAAGATTGAAGTGTGAATCGGAGAAGACTCCATTTTACCCTGTTGCAACACAAATTATTGTGCTGCAGTCAAGAGAAAAAAAAATGCACTGGGGAACCCATCTAGGTTTTCTTTCTATGAATCTTGTTTGTAAGAACAGAGGCTTGTTTTAAAGTTTAATTGTGGTTTGGGAAATTTGACAGATGGATGGATGGTCTGGTTGTACCTTCTGTGATAAGGCATCCCTTTTGAACAATTGCCTTCCCATCTGCAGATGTATCGTGGCATTTCAAGAGGCTGCTTTTAATTATTAGGCTCTTTCAAAGCCTAATTTCAGTAGGTGTGTGTGTGTGTGTGTGTGTGTGTGTTCTGTGTGGAGTGTTGGTGTGAGAAAGAAAGTGAAAAATGAGATGTGTGCAAGAGAGAGAGAGAATAAGGTGAATATATGACAGAATGTTGTTGTTAGTTGCGAAGTCGTGTCCAACCCATCATGACCCCATGGACAACGTTCCTCCAGGCCTTCCTATCCTCTACCATCCCCCGGAGTCCATTTAAGCTCAAGCCTACTGCTTCAGTGACTCCATCCAGCCACCTCCATCCAGCCACCTCTGTCGTCCACTTCTTCTTTTGCCCTCAATCTTTCCCAGCATTAGGCTCTTCTCCAGTGAGTCCTTCCTTCTCATTAGGTGGCCAAAGTATTTGAGTTTCATCTTCAGGATCTGGCCTTCTAAATAGCAGTCAGGGTTGATGTCCTCTAGGACTGACCGGTTGGATCGCCTTGCAGTCCAAGGGACTCGCAGGAGTCTTCTCCAGCACCATAGTTCAAAGGCCTCAATTCTTTGGCGCTCAGCCTTTCTTATGGTCCAACTTTCACAGCCATACATTGCAACTAGGAAAACCATAGCGTATGCACTTTTGTTGGCAGGGTGATGTCTCTGCTTTTTAGTATGCTGTCTAGATTTGCCATAGCTTTCCTCCCCAGGAGCAAGTGTCTTTTAATTTCTTGGCTGTAGTCCCCATCTGCGGTGATCCTGGAGTCCAGGAAAATAAAATCTGTCACTACCTCCATTTCTTCCCCATCTTTGCCAGGAATTGAGAGGGCCGGATGCCATACTCTTAGTTTTCTTAATGATGAGT
>QLTV01000965.1:5411993-5422932 GCA_003457575.1 Thermophis baileyi | reverse complement strand
TGAACCAATCAGTGATTCCGTGTCCAGTTCTCACTGTTGCTTCTTGACCCGCATATAGGTTTCTCAAGAGACAAATAAGATGGTTTGGTACTCCCATCTCTTTAAGAACTTGCCACAATTTGTTGTGATCCACACAATCAAAGGCTTTAGCATAGTCAATGAAGCAGAAGTAGATGTTTTTCTGGAACTCCCTAGCTTTCTCCATGATACAGCGTATGTTGGCAATTTAATCTCTAGTTCCTCTGCCTCTTCGAAATCCTGCCTGTACTTCTGCTAGTTCTCGATCCACATACTGCTGGAGCCTAGCTTGTAGGATTTTGAGCATAACTTTACTAGCATGTGAAATGAGTGCAATGGTGCGGTAGTTTGAACATTCTTTGGCATTGCCCTTCTTTGGAATTGGAATGTAAACTGACCTTTTCCAATCCTGTGGCCACTGTTGAGTTTTCCAAATTTGCTGGCAAATTGAGTGTAGCACTTTTACTGCATCGTCTTTTAAGATTTTGAATAGCTCAGCTGGAATATTGTCACCTCCACTAGCTTTGTTGTTGCTTAGATTTCCTAAGGCCCATTTAACTTCACTTTCCAGGATATCTGGCTCGAGGTCAGTGATCACCCCATCATGGTTATCAGGGACGTTAAGATTGTTCTTGTATAGTCCTTCTGTGTAATTTTGCCATCTCTTCTTAATCTCTTCTGGCTCTGTTAGGTCCCTGCCATTTTGGTCCTTTGTCATGCCCATTTTTGCATGAAACGTTCCCTTCATATCTCCAATTTTCTTGAAGAGATCTTTGGTCCTCCCTATTCTATTGTTTTCTTCTATTTCTTTGCACCGTTCATTTAAGAAGGCATTCTTATCTCTTCTAGCTATTCTCTGGAATTCTGCATTCAATCGGGTGTATCTTTCTCTTGCTCCCTTGCCTTTCGCTTCCCTTCTTTCCTCAGCTATTTGCAAAGCTTCCTCAGACAGCCATTTTGCTTTTTTGCATTTCTTTTTCTTTGGGATGGTTTTAGTTGCTACCTCTTGTACAATGTTGCGAACCTCCTTCCTTCAGGCACTCTGTCTATCAGATCTAATTCCTTTAATCTATTTGTCACCTCTCCTGTATATTCATCAGGGATATGATTTAGTTCATAGAGTGGCCTAGTGCTTTTCCCTACTTTCTTCAATTTAAGCCTAAATTTTGCAATGAGAAGCTCATGATCTGAGCCACAGTCGGCTCCTAGTCTTGTTTTTACTGACTGTATAGAGCTTCTTCATCTTTGGCTGCAGAGCACATAGTCAATCTGATTTCTGTGTTGACCGTCTGGTGATGTCCATGTGTAGAGTCATCTCTTGGGTTGTTGGAAAAGAGTGGTTGCTATGACCATCGTATTCTCTTGACAAAATTATACCGGGCATAGACTTGGACTACTGTGATATTGAATGGTTTGCCTTGGGTTCGAACCGAGATCATTCTGTCATTTTGGGGATTGTATCCCAGTATTGCTTTTCCTACTCTTTTATTGACTATGAAGGCTACTCCATTTCTTCTGCGGGATTCTTGCCCGCAGTAGTATACCTGATGGTCATCTGAATTAACTTCACCCATTCCTGTCCATTTTAGTTCACTGATTCCTAAGATGTCGATGTTCAGTCTTGTCATCTCTTGTTTGACCGTGTCCAGCTTGCCTTGATTCATGGATCTTACATTCCAGGTTCCTATGGAGAAAAGATCTTTACAGCATCGGACTTTCCTTTCACCACCAGATACATACACAGCTGAGCATCCTTTCAGCTTTGGCCCAGTCGCTTCACTCTTTCTGGCACTACTAGTACTAGTCCTCTGCTCTTCCCCAGTAACATATTGGACACCTTCCGACCTGAGGGGCTCATCTTCCAGCGTCATATCTTTTTGCCTTTTGGTACTGTCCATGGGGTTTTCATGGCACAGATACTGGAGTGGGTTGCCATTTCCTTCTCCAGTGGATCACATTTTGTCAGAGCTCTCTGCTATGACCTGTCCATCTTGGGTGGCCCTGCACAGCATAGCTCATAGCTTCATTGAGCTACGCAAGTCCCTTCGCCACGACAAGGCAGTAATCCATGAAGAGGATATGACAGAAGAGGGTGTGTATATTTGGGAGATGATCAAGGATATAGTATTGGTATGTGAGAAAGAAAGTGCTGAGGAAAAAAAATGAAAGAGAAAAGTTTGAGAAAAAGTGGAGTTTTTTTGCATGACAGAGAATCCTGACAGAAATGAGTTTATAGAATATATTGGGAAGGGAACCATGGAATATGTCCTCACTGAACTGCCAGCTGTCATTGGATCTATCCTTGCACTCTGTTTGCATGCAAATCCGCACATAGGTGCCTTGTGTGGAAAATGTTTCTCCAGCATTATACCATTCTCTTGTCACTGCTATGAAACAACTCTAAGAAATGAGGTTAGTTTTATTGCTCCTGCAATGAAAATCACTGTGGAAACTGCTTAGAAAATAAACAGGCTACAACATGCCAGAAAAGTGTATGAAGGTAGATGAATGGGACTTTGCTGGAAAGAAGACATGAAATGTGTATGAGAAAAGAATTTGTTAAGTGCTACGAAAATGCTGAGAGAAAGCTATTAACAAAATGTGTGCAGCGAAAAATAGAATTGCAAAATGTGATTAAGAACAAGGAACAGGGAAGAATAAAAGAGAAAACGCTACATGGTTTTGATTAAAATGTATAACATTTTTGAAAATGAATGAAGGCACCTAAACAAAGAACCTCCAGCAGAAGAATGGAACTTGGATCAAAGTGATATAATTATTTGGGTTGAAACAGGAAGTGAGAGAATGCTGGAAGTTCGACTTCAGAGATATGTATGAGAAAGATATCAAAAAGTAGTATGGAAGGGAATGCTATAAATATTAATGTTCAAAAGAAAAATAGATGAAAAAGAAATTAATGCTGTCAGAATGTTGAAAAATGGAAAGGTTGTAGGTGTAGAAATGTCACTGAAAAAGCATTAAAATCTGAAAATGGTTTGCTTATAGAACGACTTAGCAACTTGTTTACTGTATATAAAGTCTGCGCTTGACTAGAAAACTGTTGTCCCCTAACATAAGAAAGGACAGCAAATATAAATTGATTGTTGAGGGATTGGTTGTTTTTGCAGAATTATGACTGAAAAGATACAAGGGATGACAATGAGCAAAATTTGGGAAGTGCAATATGATTTTATGCCAGACAGGACAGAAAAACTTGCTTTTTTCAGGAGCCGAGGTGGCGCAGTGGTTAGAGTGCAGCACTGCAGGCTACTTCAGCTGACTGCTAGCTGCAGTTCGGCGGTTCAAATCTCATTGGCTCAAGGTTGATTCAGCCTTCCATCCTTCCGAGGTAGGTAAAATGAGGACCCAGATTGTTGGGGGCAATATGCTGACTCTGTAAACCGCTTAGAGAGGGCTGTAAAGCACTGTGAAGCGGTATATAAGTCTTAAGTGCTATTTTTAGCTGGTCATTGAGAAATACATGTCTGAAAAAAGAAAGAGAATGTGAATACTGGTAATCCTTGACTTATGACCACAACTGGGACTCTCATTTTTGCTGCTAAATAAGAAAAGTATTAAGTGAGTCGCACCCTATTTTATGACCGTTTTGGCCATAGTTGTAAGCAAATCACCGCAGACGTTAAGTGAATCATGTTGTTAAGCGAATCCGGATTTACCCATTGACTTTCCTTGTCGGAAGCAACCAGGGAGTTCGCTACTGGCAATCACATGACCCCAGGATGCTGCAGCCATCATACATGCAGTTGCCAAGCAGCCAAATTTTGCTCATGTAACTGTTGGGATGCTCCAATGGCTGTAAGTGCAAGGACCAGTTGTAAGTCACTTTTTTCAGAATATTTTATTATGTCACATAGAATTGCAGAGCTTCAGGAAAATCAAACTAAGACGACAAATGCCATCATACTGGGAGAACTCTGCAATTCAGGTCAAGGTAGGAACTGAAGCTCCTGCAACCATCTGTTGTGAGTGGGGGGAAAAGACTGTAGAATATAGCATTAGAAATTTGCTGAAAAGATACAATGAAACTGAGCATTTAAAAAAAAAACAGACTGCCTCAGAGAGCTGCTAGTTTTAACACAAATGTGGGACAATTGTGGAATAGTAATTGGGACTGAATGGCTGAATCAAAAGAAAAGAATATCTTGCCTTCGCATTTGGGCTGAAAAGAAAAAAAAGATTGGGCTGCATTATAGTGTTCAGTTGTTAAAGCCTAAGAAAATTTCATTTACCAGGGGCTGCCACGAAGAAGAGGGTCAAGCTATTCTCCAAAGCACCTGAGGGCAGGACAAGAAGCAATGGGTGGAAACTAATCAAGGAGAGAAGCAACTTAGAACTAAGGAGAAATTTCCTGACAGTTAGAACAATTAATCAGTGGAACAACTTGCCTCCAGAAGTTGTAAATGCTCCAACACTTGAAGTTTTTAAGAAAACATTAGATAACCACTTGTCTGAAGTGGTGTAGGGTTTCCTGCCTAAGCAGGGGTTTGGACTAGAAGACCTCCATGGTCCCTTCCAACTCTGTTAGAATAGAATAACAGAGTTGGAAGGGACCTTGGAGGTCCTCCTCCTCCTCCTCCTCTTCCTCCTCCTCCTCCTCCTTCTCAGTTCGGCAGTTCAAATCTCACCGGCTCAAGGTTGGCTCAGCCTTCCATCATTCCGAGGTGGGTAAAATGAGGACCCAGATTGTTGGGGGCAATATGCTGACTCTGTGAACTGCTTAGAGAGGGCTGTAAAGCACTGTGAAGCAGGATATAAGTCTAAGTGCTATTGCTATTCTTCTTCCTAGAGTATTCCCGCAAGTGCAGGGTCTGCTTTTTGGATCATTGAACGCCACTTTGCATGGTTAGCTGCATCTCCAGGGTGCAGGCCCATGGTTTGCATATCTTTGTTGATGGTATCAGGGGTGGGTTCCTCCCAGTTTGGACTGGTTCTCCCAAACTGGTAGCGGCCCGCTGGTGATGTCACGATGATGTCACTGAACCGGATTGGTGGGTGCCAATCCGTGGGGGCCGCCATCTTTTTTTTTAATTTTTATTTATTTATTTATTTATTTGAATTTTTTTTTCCTTCTGAGCATGTGCAGAAGCCGACTTCCGGCACTGTGCATGTGGTCACCATCTTTTTTTTGGCTTTTTAAAATTTTTTATTTTTTTCGGATTTTTTGTTACTGCGCATGCACGAGGCATGCCCACGAGGCGCGCCCACGCAGCGCGCGGGAGGGAGCGAACCGGCAGCGAGGTAAGTTGGAACCCACCCCTGGATGGTATCTTGCCATCTCTGTTTTGGGCATCCCCGAGGTTGCTGGCCATTGACTTCTAGTTGTTCGGCAGTCTTGGCAATGGTGGAAGGTGCTGCTTTCAGGACATGTCCATACCAGTGGAGCCGGCCTTCTCTCACCTTCTCTATAATTGGTGCCACATTAAAATGTTGTTGAATGGTGTCATTTGTGATGGTCAAGAAGGGAGATGCCAGATACCCAATGGAGCATTCGCATTTCCATGACATGGAGATAGCTTTCGGTTGCTGTTGTTGCTGCCCAGCATTCAGTGCCATACAGTGCAAAAGGGCAGATGGTTGTCTTGTAAATCTTAGATTTAAGATGGGTTGGCATTCGTCTGTCACATAACACACCAGTGAGTTCTCACCAACACATCCAGGCTGCATTCACCCTTGCTCGCACCTTGCCGTTGAGGTCACCATTGCCCTGGAGGTGGGATCCCGATGTTGTGTCCTAGCACGGCAAGCCCTACGAAATGACGCACACACACTGTTTGTCAAATAATATCCTTTTACTACTAATAAAGGATTCTTAGTAGCTAGATTTTAAAGTCCTTAAATAACAATAAAGTCCGTCGTGCCAAAAGTCCGGTATAAAGTTGGCCAGAATTCAAACCCCCAAAGTAAACAGGCAATTAGTTCCTCCGTTATCAGTAACTCACAGAAGTTGGCAAAAAGCCCGGAATGAATTTGTTCAGCAACTGAAAGTCCAAAAATCAAAGCCGTAGAAATCCCAAGCAGAGCAGCAAAACATGATCAGAGAAAATGCAACAAGTTGTTTCCAGCATCAGCTTCAGTGTGCTGAAGCCTTAAATAGCCTTAGGGCGTGGCCAATCAGCCTGCAGATTTACACATGAGGAGACCTCCTCCTGCAGAGCCACTCCTGCCTGCTAGCTGCCCTGCGTGCCCTAGCATCAAGCAGAAGCTCCTCCTCTTCTCCTGAGTCACTCAGCTCCAACTGAGGAGGTGCAGAAGTCCCTGGTTGGCTGTCATCCTCTGGCACTGAGTCCCCCTCGGTATCTGACCCAGGTGCCAGGTGCACAGGACGATATTGCCATGCCACAGTCGGCTCTTGGTCCTCTGGATCCATGGGCGGCTGCAGGGGACTCGGGCAAGCAACAACACCCGATACCGAAAAATGACCACCTTCTTTAGGTTTTCTCGATTGATTTGAAGCGTTACAAATCTACGTTGGATATCATTTGGCACTTTCTGTCAAAGGATAATTTAGTTTTGATCGATGATTGACGCACCCATTTTTCAAAGATTAGTCCTTCTGTTTTTCTGTATGGGGAGAAGTTTTCTCGATTGTGTCCCTCTTTGTTATTCAATTCATTTGGAAGCTCACATTTAAGGGTTAATTCTTTTTTCTTCAAAATATAGGAGGAATGGTTTACTAAGAAATATCAAAGCTTTTTCCAAAATGCCAAAGCATATCCTAGCTGAAAGGCTCTATTTTTATAAACAGATCTATTTTAAACCAAAGCTCAAATGCATTACATTGCATTATCTTCACACATGCTAGCAGGATGAGAAAAATAGAAAAACGAAGGATGTTGCCCAGTTAGAACCAGTATCTTGGCAGACACGTGCTAGCTTCCCTTTCATAGCTTTAGCCTTTGCTTTTGGTTTTTTTCCTCTTGGAAGGGACTTAGAAATCATTCAACGTGAGAGAAAGACACTCAGTGCACTGTGATCATTTTGTTACAACATGCAGTGCTGTTAATTCTGTTGTCACTCCGCATCAGCGTCATATTGAGCAGTTTTTATTCCTGGTTGAAAGAAGAGCTGGCAGAGGTGCATTCTATCCATGTGCCTTCACAATGCCGGAGAAACGTTCGGCTTCTTATGAAAAGGCAACAATACAACAATGATCCAGTGAAATGGAGCCAAGAATTAGGTTTCCTCTCTTCTTTCCAAATTCTGCCATTCCATAAATATGAAGGATGTGCACGTTGGTATGTTAAGGAGGATTCCACTTAAGTTTTTATAAGGGAGTAGTTTTGTGAAAAAGCCAGTTTGGATTTTCTGAATGAAAATTCAGGATGGTTCCAAATGCAGCTATAGGCACATTTCTCTTCTTCTCTCCTTTTTTTTTTTTTTTGAATGGGCTATAAAGTACAAGCCAACTTCATAAATATTTTCTTGCCCTCTCTCTGTCCTCATGCTAAACGGGCTAGCTGAGATGGATTTGATGGAATCAATATACGGTATTTATCTGAAGGTCTTTTATGTCTCGTAGTCTAGTAAATCAAGCAGAAGGGCTATGTGTAAAATCCCTTCCAAAGGCAAACACTAAATTATTAGTGTTATTCTACAAAATGTTTGATAAGAATGGGCACACTGCTTGAATCTCATTCATGGTAATTGCCTTTAAAATGCAGTGAAAAATGAAGGTGTAGATTAAATGAACATTTTCCACTAGAATTCTGGAGCATCCCAAACTCTCAAGAATACCTGCAAATGGACAGATTGCTATTCTGGTGTACACTTGTTCTTGCTCAATTTTATCTTCCCGCTCATGCAGCATATCCATTCAAGTGAGGATTTCCAGCACAGTTGCTCAAAGACCAGAAATACCTTTGCCAATTTCCAGGAAAAAAAAGTGTTCTACATATATTCTCACCACATTCTTGGTGGTGTAACTCTGTGATTCAGTAATGAACTTACTTGTTCAGAGGTCCATTAGACTGAGGTAACTTGAGTGCTGGAAACATCTGGAACATCTAGAGTGCTGGAAACATCTGGAACAAGCCAACAAAAAGTATATCTTGCTGGGTGTTTGATACTGTCCACCAAATGAGTTAGAAGGGACAGATAAAGCAGGTAACTGAGGCTTAAAAAACTTTGAAAGGGTATTACGGGACATTTCAATCACCTAGATATCTAATTGGAAGACTTCTGCCAAATACATAATGTCAGGTAAATTTTACACTTATGCTGTTCTCTTTCAAAAGATTTAAGATGGGCATTAGAACTACTTTGGATTTGGAATTGATGAAAGATGTTAAATTGATAGAAACTTTTGCAAGTGGCTTTTAGAAAATAAACTAAGATAAATAAGGAAGATGCAACAGAAAGAAAACCTTAGAAATAAATGTATTACGGATGACTGAGACTTCTAAAAATGGAAATTAAGCCCAGTCTCAAACAGTTCTTGTGAGGAAGAAAACTAGGAGACATCTAAAGGAGCCCTTGTGGTCCCATAGGCAGCTTGCAAAGGGGTTGAAACTAAAGAAGGAATGATGATTGGAAATGTAGTGCCAGTCTTTCCTGATTAGTATGATGCTCCACCATATACAATGTTTCCCCGAAAATAAGACCCGGTCTTATATATTTTTTGGACTCCAAAATAAGCACTAGGCAGTTGTCAGGGTGTGGATCAGTAGTGGGTTCTAAAACCCTTTACTACTACTTCTGCATGTGCAGAAGCGTCCCGAGTGGGTGGGCGGAGCCTCCCGCCGCCAGCGCTACCGGTTCTTAGAACCAGGGCGAACCGGGAGCAACCCACCGCTGGTGTGGATGGGCTGGCTGTGGGGGCTCTGAGGTAAGCCGGTGCAGGGTGCATGGGGCAGCCCCCACCACCTGCTTCACCTCGCCTCGTGTTGGCGGCACCGCGAGCAACCAGACAGAATGGACAGGCAGCCAGCTGCACAGGCTCTTAAGTAGGGCTTATTTTGGGGATAGGGCTTATATTAGGCGCACATGGAAAAAAATCATGCAAGGGCTTATTTTCGGGATAGGTCCTATTTTTGGGAAAACATGGTAGTAACTGTTTGTGCCTTTTCCTTACTGCAAAGCAAAGTCACAAAATCACCAAGAGGAGACACAGTACTGGCTGAAGTACTCAGTTTTACACTAGGCTATTAGCCAGCTGGAAGAAAGGAAGGGAATGCTGGCCAAATTAAGAAGATCCTTGGTAGCTAGAAGGTGAAGTGATGTTGTTATTTTAGTTGCTGATATTATATAAAAAGTTTGCTGTTTTTATTAACTGGAAGCCTTCTAGAACCTTCTGATGAGAGGCAATACAAATGTATGAATAAATAAAATATTTTGGGACTAAAAATTTATTCTACCTAAAGAAGAAGACAAATAGCCCTGAGCAACTGATGCAGAAATAATATTTCAGGATGTGTATATCTTCCGAGGCCACTTATGATTATACTTTAGGTTATCTAGAGACATCCCCAATGCAAACCATTATATTTAATTCCACCTAGGCAGAGGGCACTGCCTTGTGCTTTCTTCCAACAAATCACAAGGTTTAAATTGCAAGGTAAAAGCACAAGCAGCCGGTGGGAGGAACTGTGCTATCGCTGGGATGAATCATGCTCCCCTGCTTTGTGTTGTCTTCAAGTGAGCCATAGTTGGGACTCATTAATAACTGATCCACAGGAGAAATGGTGTGATGTGTCCTCATTGTCTTTGGTGACAAAGGCAGGCAAAGAAAGTTTTTATAGCTATTTTGCAACCTAGGTACACTGTGCAAGCAATTCTGAAAGGGAGATGCACTTTTTGCAGGAGACAAAAATAACATTAAGGAAATAATCCCCTTGTGTTTTTCTTAATGATCCTTGGAACAGCAAAGAAAACAGTGCTGTTAGCCAAGGTGAAATGAATGTGTTTAAGGCTGACATGGAGGAAAAAAGTGGGAGGAAGCAAAGAACAAGGACCAAAATCTAATTTGGCTGAGAGCTACTATAGGTTCTGCACCGTCACATTCATGAGTTTTTCCACAGAGTTCAGTTTCATTGCCTGTCAACTCCAGAGGGAATTGGTAAATGGACTTGGTAGTCACAGGAGTGTGACAGTCTGAATGGACCAAATTAGTGGCTCAACCAATTTAATGGGCCAATGCTTCAAAACTCTAAATGACCACTTGACGGCAGCAAAGGGATACAGAGGATGTTTTGCTGCCATCTGTTTTAGTTATCCCTCCTTATGTGAAGCCATCTCAGACTATGTGACATATCTGTTAGGACTCTGTCCAAACGGTTGGGTTGGTTAATATAAACAAGCCACAAATCACTGTTTAATGTAATATATGTAATATTGCTTTAAATGCATTGGTGCATTCTGACTGGCAGTAACGGCCATAAGAGGGAGCTAGGGAACATGGTTAGCTCTCGCTCTTTTGCTGATTCAGGGCTGAGTGACTTCGTGTCTGTAAGTAAGCTCTGTGTGTAGCTAGCTATCTCTGATAGTAGAGAATCTTTGTTTGCTGAAGACTGCTGTACTTATGAATACTGACTGATAGAACGTGTATGATTCGGACTGTTATTTGGACTGTGCTATCTCTTTAAGTAAACTACTTTTATACACTTAACGTATCTGTGTAGTGACTGAAGTTTAAGTAAACTACTTTTATACACTTAACGTATCTGTGTAGTGACTGAATCATTACTCATATCTACTGCAACATTACGGTGAACTGTGCAAACCTTCAGGGCCCAGAGGTTACTCTGCACAATTCCTTAACAGGATCCAAGCTATACGTGCCTGCCAGCCTCCGGCTAGAAGTGCTCCAACGAAGTCATGACTCCAAGCTAGGAGGACATTTTGAGTTCCTCAAAACCCTCCACCTAACGCAACGGCAGTTTTGGTGGCCAAAGATGAAAAATGA
>QLTV01000965.1:5396176-5406890 GCA_003457575.1 Thermophis baileyi | reverse complement strand
ACAAAGAAGAGGGAGTCAAGCTATTCTCCAAAGCACCTGAGGGCAGGACAAGAAGCAATGGGTGGAAACTAATCAAGGAGAGAAGCAACTTAGAACTAAGGAGAAATTTCCTGACGGTTAGAACAATTAATCAGTGGAACAGCTTGCCTCCAGAAGTTGTGAATGCTCCAACACTGGACGTTTTTAAGAAGATGTTGGATAACCATTTGTCTGAAGTGGTGTAGGGTTTCCTGCCTAAGTAGGGGGTTGGACTAGAAGACCTCCAAGGTCCCTTCCAACTCTGTTATTCTATTCTATTCTATTTTTAGTAGATCAACAACGTATACACAGTTAAGAATATGGTCCTTTAAAGGACTATTTACCTATTGGGAGAAGTCCAGTTGGGCTATAAAGGTGAAAACAGTTAAACCCAGAAATTGGCAGCATTTGTACCAAATCTAGGATTGGCTCTCAGCCTCCCCAGATGTCCAGGTGTATTCATAATGCTTTGTGGAAGGAAAGCCTTCCAGCGGTCAGCAAAAGCACTTGGTCCTTTTTGTTGTTTTCCCAATTGTCTAGGACTTTAAGGCAGCTTGAGGAGCATTGGACCATACCTAGTCACCAGTCCCAAAAGGAAATTGCTGATGGCATTGGTGAATGTTTCTTGTGTGGGAGAACAGGAAGGAAGAATTTGCAGTCAGACAGTGGAACAGCCATGAGACTAAAGGGCAACTATCAGTGAAGACGTGGATATGGATTCCAGGGAACCAACTGCATAAGAACTGAAGGGAGAAGCAGAGCCCAGCAGCCACTCCACCTCATCAGAAAAGCTGACAGCCAGCAGCTGGTAAAGCCCCTTCCTTTTTCTCCCTTCCCATCATGGAGTGAAAAACTGTACAAAGTCCACAATTTAGCAGCAGTTCAGAAGAGTAGCTGACAGCAAGAGAAGATAACCAACTTCTTGGTGGCCGAAGACTTCATTATAGCTCCATTAACAAAGGAGAAAAGAACTATTTATAAGAGTACTTGGGATCAGATACACACAATGCCATAGACACAATGTATGGTTTGTTATACTGATGTATAGATGTACAGTGTAGACACACTGTATGGTTGTTGTATAGATGTATTATAGTGCTAAATGTTAACTTAGTGGTTAAGAAGTAAGTACATTTGTTGAGCCTTTTGTATAATAAACCCCCAATACTATTCTCTTTGTACCATTTCAAAAGGAATCTTCTTACACACTTGATACAAATAAGTCTAGGGGGTCCATTCCACTGGCTCACCTCTTATTTGGTTATTTTCTTCTCCTTTTCTCTTAATAGACATTCCATTTGATGGGTGCATTTCAGAGGTGGGTTCCTCCCGGTTCGGACCGGTTCGCCTGAACTGGTAGCAACCCACTGGTGACATCATGGAGCCGGTTCGGTCGGTGCCGGTCCGTGGACGCTGCCATCTTTTTTTTGGATTTTTTTTTTTGAAAAAACAAAAAAATTTTGGAATTTTTTTATTTGAGTTTCCGGCACTGCACATGCCTCGCCATCTTGTTTTCAGCTTTTAAAAAAAAATTTTGGGGGGGGATTTTTTGGCACTCCGCGCCCATGCGGCGCGGGAGGAAGCAAACCAGCAGTGAGGTAAGTTAGAACCCACCCCTGGTGCATTTATGTAACTTTTGGAAAGCCAGGAGCCTGAGTGTCCTTGTGATCCCCCGCTCCTGTTTATATTTCTCTGTTAAATCCAAATCATATCACTAAGTGCTGCTCAATTAGCTAAGATTTAGGAAAGATGTCAACAAAAAATGGATCCACATATTCAACCATATCACAAGACTCTTATTGGTGGTAGCTATTATTAGTGGGTTTTAGAATTTGGTCTTGGTGCTTCTGTATTATAGAATTTATTTGAGTGAGCAGCAGACAAATACGAGGAGGTTAATGGCCAATGGTGAACAATTGAAGGTCTGATCTTTGCATATCATGTGGCTTGCATATATCCATCCTATTTTCTCAACTACCAGACATTATGCAGTTCCATCTTCTCTTTTGTAGTAAAAATAAGCAGCTAATCTAGGCCAATTCTATATGTAAAACAAGACCGTGTGTGTGTGTGTGTGTGTGTGTGTGTGTGTGTGTGTGTGTGATGCTCTTTTTCTCAAGGATACAATAACTTGAAATGCCTTGAAGAAACCCTGTACCAAACTAAAAGATCTGGGTTTCTCCACCAGATGTTTTCCCCCATGCAACAGGAAAAGGTGTTGGCCAAGCCTTGAGCCATGTAACATTTCACAGTTTCTCCTCAGGTCACTCGCATTGCTGCAAAAATAAACTGTCTGGAATTGCATTGGCATTATGCTAATCACCACCTGAATAATTTTGCCAAGAACCTGGAAATCAGTCCCTCCAGAATGGAAGAACAAAACTCAGAACATTATGTACATGAATAAAAGTGATTAATCATTAATGTATCCAGGAAACAACTTGATCAAAGTAAAATGAGGCTAAGGACCACTAATCAAGGTGCGAAGTGTCTATGGCTCCTGTGTTCACACACCTTGAAATATGCCCCTCCAAACAAATATGTGTAGGACTTCACTGCAGAGTAACTAAATTATGCAAACCAAACATTTGCCATACAGGCTTCATGTTTCACACCATGTTCTTTCCATTCTTTACTTCAGATATAAAACTATACCTATTTAGTGTAAATTGGTAAAGATTTTACAATATAAGTGTTACAACACAAAACAAAAATTACAGCCACTTGCTTTTGTAGAAAATTAGCACCCACCCCTCTCCTAGAAGATGAAATATTTTAGGAAATATNNNATCAAATATTCTAGGAAATATTAAAAAGGCATAATATTATACCTCCCTTGATGAGAAAAGGAGAAACATGCTCTTGGAAAGCAGCCCCAACCTTTGTTAATAGCCCCAGAAAGGCTGGGCCAGCTTATCTACAACACAAAAGACCTTCACCCTCAGGACATAATAGGATTAGCCCTCTACCCAACTCACCACATGGCACCTGGGGAGATTACATCACCCAGCAAGATTCAACCAAGCCTGGGACTCAAGACAACCTACAAAGTTACCCCTGCATGGCCCCATGGGAATCTGACAACCAATCAGAATACATTTCTTACACAGGAATAGGAAGCTCCAAGGCTGGGCCCAAGAGATGGTATAAATCTCTCTCTCTCTCTCTCTCTCCCATGTGCTCATTTTTGCCCAGGACCTCAAACCATGTGGTCCTGTCCACTATTAAATCATCTTTCCAAATAGCCTCCATCAGTAGTGGGTTCTAAAACCCTTTACTACTGGTTCGTGCACGCGCTTTGCGTGCATGTGATGCTTCTGCACATGCGCAGAAGCTTCTGCACATGAGCAGAAGCATCCTGGGTGGGTGGGCGGAGCCTCCCGCCGCTGCTGCTACCGGCTCTAAGAACCGGACCAAACCGGGAGCAACCTACCGCTGGCCTCCATGTTTCCAGGGTCTTTCTCCCCACTTGGAACTGAACCCAGATGGACATTTCTTCCAACACTTTATTAGGTCGGAATGCTGATAGATGCAGTCCATCACATCAGTAGAGCATCAGCCTGAGTATAGTCTCAGATTTGTCCCATAAATTATTGTTATATGGGATATTGGTTAGCTCCAAAGTATGTTAAACATTTCAGAAAAGCCGAGGTGGGAGATTTGAATTTCATACAAAGCACCACCTGCACGTATGCCACAAACAAAATCCAATGTGTGCTTCTTACATCAACAACCATGGCACAAGCGAGACAAATAGATTTTTTGAAAAAGTAAGCACGTTGGAATTTTGTGTTGGCAGCGGTAGAAAACTTTGTCTATATTTGAGTTGATGCACTGAAGCCAAATATTTTGTTATTCATTTCCACCATCCAGGGTTTTTTTCTTCCAGGAACTGAGATGGAGATGCTTTTCATTCATAAGTAGAAGTATGTGACATTCACACTTGATCCTGTGAACAGTGTGATTTGTGAAATTCCAGTTAGATCAATAGATACAGTTTTAATAGGCTGCCTTTGGACAAATTCAGGTTGATGCAGTGGTGGGATTCAAATTTTTTTACTACCGGTTCTGTGGGCGTGGCTTGGGGGGCGTGGTGTGACTTGGTGGGCGTGGCTTGGTGGGCGTGACAGGGGAAGGTTACTGCAAAATCCTCATTTCCTCCCCACTCCAGGGGAAGGTTACTGCAAAATCCCCATTTCCTCCCGATCAGCTGGGACTTGGGAGGCAGAGAATAGATGGGGGCGGGGCCAGTCAGAGGTGGCATTTACTGGTTCTCCGAACTACTCAAAATTTCCGCTACCGGTTCTCCAGAACTGGTCAGAACCTGCTGAATACCACCTCTGGGTTGATGGTCAGAGGTTCATGGTCCAAACAGAAGTTAAACATGACAGCAGTTGAGAAAAATCAAAGGCAGCTCATCTCCTGCAGAAGCAGGATGAAAATGCAACCTTGTCCTCCCACTGTGAATACAGACCAGTTTCAAAAATCTGTCCAGTGGGAGCCATTTTGGTGTGGCAGTGAAGGCGGTGGCCTAGAAATCAGGAGAGTGTGAGTTTAGCCTCTCTTAAGCATGAAAGCCATCTGGGTGACATTGAGCCAGTCACTCTCTCTTAGCCTAACCCACCTTGCAGGTGGTTGTTATGAGGAAAGTAGGAAGAGGAAGGAATATTGGTATGTTCACCGCCTTAAGTTGACCAAAATATATTTCAAAGATGGGATAAGAATTTTATTATGGTTTGTCTCACACAGTCAGTCATATGTTTAGACTGGCATTTTTATCCACTTATTTAATTTTTCCCAAGGGAAGATGTTGTTTGATGATGTTAAAGGCATCATTGCAGGGTGTAAGCTATTTCAACGATAGCTGCCTTCTGCAATTGGTGATTTTGTCAATGCTGATGGTGTTCAAGTGATGCTTCAGATGTTTTGGGATTATATATAAGATGCCCAATACTATTACTAGTTTTGGCCGTGAGTGTTGTGACCCAGCACGGCAAACCCCCCAGGAAACGACACACACACACTTTTGTCCAAAATAAAGAAGGCTTTATCACTAATAAATGCTTAGTGATAAGTTAATTTCAGGGTTTCTCCCAAAGTGCCTGTTGCAAATCACAGAACACTTTGGCCGGGATTTCAAATACAAAAAAACACAAACAGATCATTAAGTCCTTAAATTCCTCACTTGCTGGAATTGGCCGAGAGCCTGGACTGGAGTTAGTCCAACTGATATCACCAAAAGTGTAAACAGCAGCCAGGTAAAATACATGTGTTGTTTCCAGCAAGAGTGTCCGTTGTGAATCACCCTTATATAGTCTTAGGGCGTGGCCCCTCTGCCTGCAGGTTTACCTGTGAGGAGACCTCCTTCTACAAAGCCACTCTTGCCGGCTAGCTGCCCTGCATGCCCTAGCATCAATCAGAGGCTCCTCCTCTTCACTGGAGTCACTTAACTCCTGCTGGGGAGGTGCAGAAGGCCCTGGTTGAGTATCGTCCTCTGGCCCTGCGCCCTCCTCGGTCTCGGACTCAGGTGCCGGAGATACAGACTGCTCTTGCCACCCCATGGTCGGTTCTTGGTCTTCCGGATCCATGGGCAGCTGCGCGGGACTTGGGCAAGCCACAACAGTGAGGCAGGTTGCTTTGCTTTCTTCATATTTTGTGATTTTCTCCAGTTCTTCCTCTTGCAAAAAAGCTGAAGAAACAGTGAGCCACCTACGGTAGTTAGCTATCCACGTCTTCCCACTTGAAACTTGAAATCCTTAACTAAAGCTGTCTTTGGTATGCCTACACCAAATACGGTAGGACAGTTGATGGAGAGCATCTCAGGAGATTAGGAAGACTGGTGGGAAACAGCTTCTCCCTTTCTGGTATACAGGTCTTTTGTGATTGTTCATGGCAGCTTTTGTGTGAATCCTGCAGTACTGAGATGAAGACATTTGAATGGCAACTTCCCATGTTCCTAGTGTGAAACAATAAAAAAGGGGTGACAACAGTGTGATTCATAAGTCTGAAATGGGACTTAGCTCCACTGTTTCCTGAATGAGCTCATCTGCTCCTCATCTTGTGCTAAATAACTCCAAACAGCTTGTGTTCGACACCTCTATTTATACACTGCGTCATCTCTCTCTCTCTCTCTCTGCTTTTCTTTGAATCTTCAGCTTATCTGTCCAATATATTATAGGAGTTAATTATATGGCTTGTTTTGTTCCTTTAGTTAATCTTTTTTCTAACTTAAAAGGCAGAAAATAACTAAATTAAAAATAAGGGAAAATGTTGTTTAAAACTGATTTTAACAGTAAGAATCAATGAAATTTGCATTCATTTCATTCACTTACTTTTAGATCAGAGAATTCAGCATACTTGTAGGATGTGCTCACATACTGTATTAACAGAGTTTGTTTGGGCTGGTGCAATGTCTGAAACGGGTCCACAGCCAGGAAAGATCATTATCAGCTCTTTAGAAGATGGTTGATACGTGTCATAAGGTTCCAAGAAATTTGACATGCCACAAAGCCATTATTAATTCATCTAGCCCAGCTTATCTGCCCTCACTTTCTGTACTTGATGCCCTCAAGGTATTTTAGACATCAGACCTGTAACCTTGAGGTGTTGGGAAGGCTGGTCAATTCTAACAGACAGCAATTCTCTAGAGTCACAGGCAAGGTCATTCCCACTTCCATAATCCAAGAATTTTAAGGATAAACAACCTGGATGCTAAATACACCACCTCTCTCTTCAAAACAAACAACTCTTTCAACCTTTTCCCATCTCACACTGTGCAAGGAGAGACTTCCTTCAGGGCAGATAATAGTGGAAGGAAGGTAATGTCATCATGGACTTACAAAGGCTCATTTCATGCTCATTAATTTGTCCCAGAATCATCTACACCAGTGGTTCTCAACCTTTCTAATGCCGCGAGGTTCGCTCGTGCCTGTCGGTCGCCGTAGAGCCAGTCACCAAGGTAGCGTGAGGCTCCGCCTACCCGTCCAGATGCCGCTATTTAGGGTTCTTTTACCCTCTGCGCATGCGCAAAGCATTCTGCGCATGCGCAGAGGGTAGAAGAACCCAAATGGCGGCGTCCAGGCTACCAGCTGTCCGGTGACCCGCAGGCATGGCCGAACCGGGACCTTTTCACTCCTGCAGTGACGGTGGCACCAAAATGGTGGGCTAACGCACGCGGCGACCCCTGTGAAATGGTCGTTCGACCCCCAAAGGGGTCGCGACCCACAGGTTGAGAACCGCTGATCTACACTAAACTCCTGTTGAATCCAGCGAAGTCCCACCACTGGTTCCTGGCAATGCACCACAGGCTGATCTTACCTGTCTGGGGTTTTGTGTGTGTGTGTGTGTGTGTGTGTGTGTGTGTGTGAGAGAGAGAGAGAGAGAGAGAGAGAGAGAGAGAGACAGAGAGAGAGAGAGAGAGAGACAGAGACAGAGNGTGTGTGTGTGTGTGTGTGTGTGTGTGAGAGAGAGAGAGAGAGAGAGAGAGAGAGAGAGAGAGAGAGAGAGAGAGAGAGAGAGAGAGAGAGAGAGAGAGAGAGAGAGAGAGAGAGAGAGAGAGAGAGAGAGAGAGAGAGAGAGAGAGAGAAGCAGAAACAGAGAAATAGAGAAACAGAGAAACAGAGAAACAGAGAAAGAGTGAGACAAAGAGGGATAAGAGAAGATTGACTAGCGGCAAAATAAAAATCTTGGCTTTTCTGAAATACCTCTGAGCTAACCAATATCCCATATAGCAATAATTTCTGGGAGAGAGAAAAAAGTTCCTATTAGCAACAAGAGATTGGTTTTAACAGCTTTGAGAGAGCTACCTTCTCCAAATTCTCTCCCACTGTTTCTCAATTAGATTTTGTTGCTGCTGCATAGTGGAATTTTGACATGTACTGTATCTCTAGCAGAGAACAGGCTCAGAGAAAAAGAAATTTGACCGGTACTGCAAACTTTATACATTGTCTGCTTTTGTTCTCTCTCTCTCCCCTCCCCCCAATCTTTTAGCACCTCAAACCTGGTAATGAAAAACTTTTGCATCCTTCTCTGTACCTGACACTTCCTTCTTTTCACATGCCTCGGTCTTGCCACAATCACCAGAGAAGTGATACCGTCAGTTGACTACCCCCTCTGGGTACCTCTGTGGAATCTGAAGAAAATCTGGTCATTCACTCTCAAACTTTCTAGCAAGGCTTCCCAGTTTCTCCTTGATCTTAGAATGGCAAATCATCCCCATTAAGATAATTTGTGTATGTGTTGAACTTAGAAGGCAAAAGACCTGGTGCCTTTTCGAATAGGATGATTGTAGATGACCAATTGGCACCAGAAGCACTTCAAAAAAGAAGCAGCAGAGGTGGATTGAATAATGGTTTGCTGAGGGGATTACTGCACTGCATTTAAAAAAAAAACAACCCACATCTTTGAGAGAGAAGACAGCTGGCTTTACCGTGCATGACAATTTTGAAAATTTTTCTCCTTCTCAGTTAATGGAAATTATTTTTGGAGGGACTTGCCAGAATCTCACTTACCTCAGGCTTGTACAGTATCAGATTAAAACTTGCCTGTTTTTTTAAAATTTTATTTTGTTGTATTTCCTCATCCTTCCACCTTTTTCTCTTCACAGTCAAATCTTCATATTTCTCCAAGGAAATGATCTCCACTTCCATTCCCATAAAGGTTCAGTAAAAGAGGAGAAAGAGGGCAAAATATCTTCCTTGTTTCTAGGCACCCATTGCTACCTCAGGACCTAGTTATATCGTCCAATCACCTGGCTCCTTTCTAGAACCCAAAACCCAAAAGCTTCAGATGCTGGTACTTTTAGGCATAATGAGAGAACAGCCAATGGCCCAGTGGCAACCAGTGATTGACTTATCAAGAACGGTTGCAGGAATTGGGTATATCTGGTCCAATGAAAAGAAGGACTAGGGGTGATATGATAGCAGTGTTCCGATATCTAAGGAGCTGCCAAAAAGAAAGGGAGGACTCAACCTATTCTCCAAAGCACCTGAAAGCGGGACAAGAAACAATGGATGGAAACTAATCAACAAGAGAAGCAAGCTAGAACTAAGGACAAATTTCCTAACTGCGATAACAATTAACCAGTGGAACGGCTTGCCTTCAGAAGTTGTGTGCTTCATCACTGGAAGAGTTTAACTGGACAACCACTTGTCAGAAATGGTTTGAGGGTGGTTGGAATAGAAGACCTCCAAGGTCCCTTGCAATTCTGTTATTCTGTTAAGAAAAAAGCCTTAAATTATTTTCCACAGTAACTGCCAATATGCTGCTTTGATTTTGTGTCTCTGTTAGGAAACACAGGAGAGCAGTGTTGCGAGGGTGAAACATATAATAACTCAAAAAGTTATCTTTGGATATAAGATGAATTGAATGATTGAGCATGGAAGTATCTGTAAATGGAAGAGGAGCTCCTTATTTCCCCCATCTACAACTCTTCCCTCAGATCTATTTGTTGAGTTTGGCTGGGAGTTTGATTTTTTTTTTTTTGACCCTGCAGAACAGGGATGAAATCCTCTGAAGTCTGCTACTGGTTTGCTTTGTGCGCGCATGCATGCCGCAGGCACTACCGTGCAGTGCTGAAAAATGAGCATTTTGAAGCCATCAGAGTCTGCAAAGGTAAGTAGAACAGCGAGGAGGGGGATCGGCTGTGCCGCACGATTTAGATTAGCTAGAAGGCAGGAAATCCTGCTTTCTAGCTAATCTAGATTGCGCGGCACATCTGATCGTCGCACAGCTGATCATCGGAATACCGGTTCATACCGGTTCTCCTGAACCGGTAGCATTTTTTTACTACCGGTTTGGGCGAACTGGTCTGAACCGGTAGCATTTCACCTCTGCTGCAGAACCTTGAGGTAAATCAATGAAATGATTCAGTAAGTATATTTTGTGAACTCAACCACCGCACCAAAAGATTCTTCTCTAAAGCGACTGAACTAGGAACTTCGAAGGCAGGTTTCCAAGGAGCTTCCTAAGTTATGTTATAGATACTGTTAGATGAATTTGGAATTGGGAAATCTTTTCATGCCTTGTGTACCACCGAATGATTTCCCTCCCCCAAACAATAAAATAAAAGCCAAAGTCTTCTAAAGTCTCACATTAGATGACCAAAATTTGGTGAGAGTAAGAATTGCACACTTTCATCAGGTTTTAGCCAGAGGTCAAGAAATTTCAGTATTTTTATTTGAGATGTTATAAATAAGAGGGTTTGGTAGTTTCATGAGGACACTGTGAGAATGTTGAAATCTCTTAGAAGAACTTGCATGCTTTAATCAATGTTCATATTTTATTTATATGAAATAAAAATATGCAACATGAATGGTTTTCCATTAAACAAAATGGTCTTAATACCTATAGTATAAACTTTTTGTTTACTGTCATTAATCACATTAGTTCTAGAAAACATGGAACCCAGGGAAAAGGAGAAAAGCAGGAGGCACTAGAGATATGCCATGTTCCTTCTTGCTTCAAACGCTCCACTATCATCCCAGTGCCGAAGAAGCCCTCCATCAAGGAACTGAATGACTACAGACCAATTGCTCTAACATCTGTAGTTATGAAAACCTTTGAAAGGCTAGTGATGTCCCACTTGAAAACCATCACGGATCCACTGTTAGACCCCCCTGCAATTTCCATACCGAGCAAATAGATTGACAGATGATGCTGTTAATATGGCTCTGCACTACATCCTACAACATCTTGA
>QLTV01000965.1:5332910-5367745 GCA_003457575.1 Thermophis baileyi | reverse complement strand
CCCCCTTTCTTTTTTAAATTGTTTTTATATGTTTTATTTTTTATGATGTAAGCCGCCCAGAGTCCTTCGGGAGTTGGGCGGCATATAAATTTTATAAAATAAATAAATAAATAAAATAAAAACCTAACATTAGCAATAGCAATAGCACTTAGACTTACATACCGCTTCACAGTGCTCTCTACTAAGCAGTTTACAGAGTCAGCATATTGCCCCCAACAATCCTCATTTTACCGACCTCGGAAGGATGGAAGGCTGAGTCAACCTTGAGACGGTCAGGATCGAACTGCTGGCAGTGAATAGTGAGTTAGCCTGCACTTCTGCATTCTAACCAGAGTCAAACTAGGAGTAGGAGGAGTAGAGTACCATGTGTTGGTAAAGACAATTTTTGGACATCAAGAAAGATGTTGCATGGATACTTTTACCCCCAAGCAAAATATTGGGGACTGAAACTCAAGAGAAAGTTATGTAGAGAAAATTGTGAAAAATTTGCCAGTGAACTCATCAAAGCTTTAATGTTCTCATGAACCTTATTTGTAGCATCCTGAACAGAGGCATCCAACAATGAGCTTCTTCTACAGAGATGAAGGCCCCAGGTATGAAGAGACATCTATGGTCTGTAAGAGGCCCTTTCAAGAGTTAGGGGACTCTTAGTAATAGAGAACTTTCCAAAACGTAATAGAAAGAGGGGACAATAAGGTGACTTTTTCAGTAAATTCTTGCATACATCAGAAAAGTATAGCTCTACATAATATGTACTGGCTCCAGAATACAAGCTCTGTATTCAAAATTCTGGGTTCTTTATTTATAAGCGGGCAGAGAAGAAATATGCCTTCGGAAATGGTCACTGCCTCCTTGGCTTGTGTATGACAAAACAGATTGTCATGTCAGCTGCTATTTCTACCATTCATATTTTTGGCTAGGTACCTAAGTAAGGGATGGAAAACTTTTCCAAGTTTTTGCTGAACAGAGGAATTAGATGAAATAGAATTTGCTGTTGAAATTTCTATCAAAGAAAATAAATTTGAAATGCATGGAGTGGTGTTCAAGGGGGCCCAACGTTTGAACATTAAGTTCTTGTTTTTCATTGTATAACCATTTCTCCAAAGATCTACTGGTACAACGTTCCTTAGCTTTGATTAAATCCCGAGGGAAGAAATTATGACAGAATTTCTCCATATTGTGTTTCTGTCTGTGGCAATGTTACAGTTACCAATTAGGAAATGTCCTGCCTCTTAAAAAAAGGTTGAAGATTTTTTTTTTTCATTTGGAGAAATTCAAATAAACCATCTACAGATAAATTTTGTGGGAAAAGTTTGAAAGGCCATCTGTACACAGCCTCTAGTCCAAATTGCCCTCTCCTGGCATGGTGGAAGCAAAATGGAAATGATCTAATTTTAGGAAAAGGAAGCATTCACATGGCAGATAACATAGAACAAGGAAAAAGGAGTTAGGTATTAATCATCTGTTAGGGATGTGCAAATCAACCAAGATCTGATCTTACTTTGTGATTCAAGAATCAACAGTGAGGAGATCTGATAAAATATTCAACCAGATGTTATGCCTGACCAATGAAAAAAGTACTCTGCTCCAACTTAAAAATAAAAACTTCCAAAAACTGTTTAAAAAGTAAGCTCTTATTAAAAATCAAAGACTTCATCAGTCTTGGACTATTTGTTTTTCAGAGTTGGCAAGCTGGTTGGCATGGCTCATTGGCAGGTTGGTGATGCGGAAGGATGCCATTTAACTGGTCCTTGTGATGTAGCTCACAAAATTTCCAAAACGGAGATCTTAAAAGATTTAAGTTCACCCTTTTACCTTCTGACCATTTGCTTTCTTGGCAGCTAGGCTTGGCATCTCATCTTTGGATCTGGGAAATGTTTCATTATGAGAATGAAAATGAAGAACATCACCATGAGCTGTGGTGGCACAGTGGTTAGAATGCAATATTGCAGGCTACTTCTGCTGACTGCTGGCTGCCTGCAATATGGCAGTTCGAATCTCATCAGGCTCAAGGTTGACTCAGCCTTCCACCCTTCTGAGGTGGGTAAAATGAGGGCCCAGATTGTTGGGGGCAACAGGCTGACTCTGTAAACTGCTTAGAGAGGCTGTAAAGCACTGTGAAGCAGTATATAAGTCTAAATGCTATTGCTATTGCTAACTAATGACAAGTCTTGACATTCTGATAGGCAGGATTTATGGAAGTAGCAAAACATTGGCTGGCTATTCATGGCACTATCAGAGACATCATCACAGCACTGTTTGTCATCACCTTGACCAGATAAGGACAGAAAATTACAAACATGTTTGAGAGTAAACAAAATCAAAAGCATTGGTGTAACAGTTTTCAGCACCGTGCCTTGGTTGCCCTGGTTTGTGTGCCATGAAAGGTTCATAGGTGTGCCAATTCAGCAAGCCCCCCCCCCAAAAAATGATAGGAAGTGTTGTGCAGGTAGAATTCTGTCTCCGTGACATGACCGGATGGACTGCCCCTATTTCTTATCCTGAATCCCAGAAACTCATGACATGGGACTTCTAGTTCTGTGACCCAGAAGTCCTGTCTATGAGAGCTGTGTGGTGAGATGAAAAAAGTTGAAAACCACCACATGAAAGCAGTGATTTCAACCTTTGCAATTTTAAAATATGTGGACCTCAACTCCCAGAATTTTCCTAGCCAGCTTTTAGTGCACTAAATATGATTCAAGGACATCTGATCCAACTCATCACTTGCCTTACAGACCAGACCCAGATTTCAATTCAAGGGATAAGTTGCTTGAATCACCTTCAAACTGAACTGCCCAATCCAAAACTGCATAGTCCATGCATCTCTAGGTACACTATGTCACTTCCACATAGGGTTTGGGCAGTGCTCCTCAATGCAGCTGGTTTTCTTTGATCCCATGCCATCAGTGTCTTTGGGCAACCAAACTGATTTCCTTCTGGCATGGCTGTCCCAAATTTCAAATGTCAAAAGCTGCGCTTTGAGGTCTGAAATGCTTGGGTGAGTCATGTTCTGCAATGGCTGTGCAAATAACCTTGGGAGACAAGAGGAAGACCTGCAGTTAGACAACGGTCTGACAAAAGACACCTGAGTCCAAAGGACGGATGAGATTGGAGAAAGCATCTGAGAAGGGACTCTCCCTAGTTACCTGGAATGTAAAGGCAGGGGAGGGGAAAAAAGTGTTTTCAGACTTGCAAGGTTCTGTTACTGCAATCTTACAATAAAGATAATGTTTTAGGACTCATGGTTTTGGTTTGTTGTCTGGACTTCCTCAAAGGGCTGATAGAGGTCTACTGGTAGGAACTCACACTAGCACTTGCACCTGAACTCTCTGTTTCTGCCATTTGTAATATCTTGGGAGTTCCATGTGACCCTTGCACCAGACTTTGGGCAGCCAGGCCAAAACTGCCTGGTAAGTAGATTGTGATGTCAGCTGGCTGTTCTTTCAGAGGTTATATGAGTATCATCCTGGGCTGTTGCGACAATGGTGTTGACAGCTTGGGGAGGGCTTGGCTGTGTTCCTCTGGCCATTTCAAAGTGCCCATAGACCACCCAGAAATCTAATGGCATGATGATTGCTCACTTGGAGCTCTTTATGGTGCTTTCAATTACTGTGTGCCTTACCACTGCTTGAGGCCTTTCAGGGAACAGAACAGGACACACGAAGCAAGCGTACACCAGTTAACCACATTTCTGGCAGCCTGACTGGCCCAGCATTCCTCCTCCTATGGAGGAACTCCAGCAAACCCACAGGAATGCAAATACAGCCACTTTTCAAGGTTGCCAAGTGTACAGGGCAGGAGGATTCCACCATTCTTAGGATGGGTATTGGAACACCCTGAAACTACCCTACTTAACTCTCCATTTTAAATGCATTGTTGTATTTTACCTTGCTAGATTTTTTTTTTAAATGCCTGGCTTGAAGAGATTTTGAACAACAGGCATCTCAACTGAAATATGCCATTAGAATATAAACATCTTGTGCCCAGATTCTGAACTAAAGTGAGAAAAAAATATTTTCAGACACAGCCCTTCAGTTTGACTTGAAAAGGTAAATGTATGGTTAATCTGAATGTCTGTTGCTAAGTAATTATGGCTCATGAATAGGATGGAGGTACTTTATTTCATGAACAAAAGACTGCTGCTAAAAATGTCCCCCTCTGCAGGTCAGTTTCCTATTGTCTACTCTATTGTGTCTTGTCTTTCATATTCTTTATCTTGATACCATTATGAATTTGGTTACACTATTTAGGCTCCGAGGGAAACTGCTCTCCAATCTTAAGAAAACCAGTTTTGATATCCCCCTGCAGCAGCCATAGCAATAGCACTTAGACTTATAAAGCACTTCATAGTGTTTTATGGCCCTCTCTAAGTGGTTTACAGAGTCAGCATATTGCCCCCAACAACCTGGGTTCTCATTTTACTGACCTCGGAAGGATGGAAGGCTGAATCAACCTTGAGCCGGTCAGGATCGAACTGCCGGCAGTTGGCAGTCAGCAGAATTAGCCTGCACTACGGCATTCTAACCACTGCACCACCACCATAGCCATTGTCTAGTACATAATGTGTTTTCATTTTTAAACAGGGAAGAAGCTTCCCTTTTTTCTGCAAATGAATTGAGGAAAGTCGATTTTTTTATGTGAAACAGTTGTTAGATTTTTCAATCTTAAATTGATCACAAGTAAAAAGAATCAGAACTGTCTGGATTGTGCATGCTTCAGAAATGTTTTGAAAGACTTGCTTTTACTTCGTGCAAGCACGGTGCCTGTCCTCTACTCCCTAAGACACCTCCACTTTTTTCAGGCTATCACACAAACATGGCAAAAAAGCCCTGCCATTTTAATGAAATGGTTCCTTATACCACTTGGTTCTGCTAATGTCTCATGAAAATTAGCCCAATGACCCAGGGGTGGGTTCTAATTTACCTCGCTGCCGGTTCGCTTCCTCCTGAGCTGCGTGGCTGCGCCTTGCGGGTGCGCGCACGCATGTGCAGTGCAAAAAAATAAAAAAAATCCTCCCCCCAAAAAGCCAAAAACAAGATGGCGACGCATGCGCAGTGCCGGAAACTCAGCTTCTGCGCATGCGCAGAAGAAAAAAATAAATAAATAAAAAATAAAAAAAAGATGGCAGCGTCCACGGACCGGCACCGACCGAATTGGATCTGTGACGTCATCGTGATGTCACCAGCGGGTCGCTACTGGTTCGGGCGAACCGGTCCGAACCGGGAGGAACCCACCTCTGCAATGACCCAGTATTTGGTTTAATGTACTTTGAATTAAAATGTTAAAGCAAAAGTTTATTTCAAGGGTAGCATCAATTGAGAACCCAGGGCAGGAGGAGGTAGTAACTATGGTCATCTAAGAGTCTCTGGCTTTGGATTAGATCATGCCCATATTCACACAACCTCTTTTCCCATGGATCCCAAACTTCTCTTGTTTTATGAAGGAGCTGAGGGATATGAAATAGTTGAAGGGACACCTAGAGCACCAAAGGAGGATAGCAAAGAGAAACCCAAACCAGCATGAGCAATAGTTGCTAATTAAGGCCTATCTTGTGGCAGTAAGGGTGGTGAAATCAGTATTGCATCAGAGGATAATCATCTGGCTACCCTGTTTAAGGTAACTTGGCTCTTCTGAGGATGACTGATTTGGAAATTTACTTGCAGGGCTGCTGTGAGGAATATGCTTGGCATCTGTTGGATAAAGTTGCTCAGATTTGCTCCTGGTTGGACTGTAAGTTAAATAAGTCCATCTACTTACCAGTAAAATCACTGAAGCTTATTTCTGAGTAAATCTGTCTCAGACTATATTACAACACTTTAATGCTTTGTATAAATTTATTACACAGAACTGTGTTTTCAAAATCTGTATAGTGAAAGATCTAAGTTTCTTGAAGGGACATAGGTTTGTAATGCATGTGCCAGGTTATCTAACATACATATATATTTGGAATAGTCCCATGTTTCTAGAATAAGTTTTAAGAATTAGAGCAGTGTTTCTCAACCTTGGCACCTTCAAGATGCGTGGACTGCAACTCCCAGAATTCCCCAGCCAGAAGTTCCATCCTGTTCTTCTTCTAGTGTCAGGCCAAGTGGCATCTTACTTAATAATCTTCATTTGAAGACAATTTTTATTCCAATAGAATGTGACCTAACATAATGGTATTTTAGAGTAGCTTTACCAAATGCAAGCATTCTTCAGAAGTGTGGGTGTCATGTCCAAAAATTCAGGGCAAATATTGGTGAGAATTCTGGAAATTTACATTTTAAGAAAATATGTAGTTTGAAGAAAGGTGTAGGGTAAGAGCTAAAAACATTTTTTCAATGGGGATAAGCTAGAAGATTTTATATATAACAATCTTAACAATCTTTCTGAAGAAATGTACTTGAAACTTCATTTGAAACCATGAGCGCACCACATTAGCAAGCACAAACTGATGGAGAAACATTTGAGCTGGTTCAACTAAAAATGTTCTTCACTCTTTATTTTTAGCACAATCTTTTTTTAAAGATAGTTCTAGAAGTAAAATTAACATGCACTTGCAAAGAAGGAAACATGGACATTTTTATATGTGTGTGGGGGTGTATATATATTTATATAATTATCTCATATAAGAAAAATAATTTAACAGAATTAGGAATAAAATATTTTTGCACAACACTATTAATAGCATTTGTATGATATACACATGACTATCAGACACTTGACAGCTAATAGAAATTGTTGAAATAAGCCACACAGTCATCAACCAACAAGTGGAGGCATCTCACACATTCAACACAACTCTCTCTTCTACACAAGTTTATATACACTGAGTAGGTCGTTAAATATTGCACTGATTGGCCCAAGATCCCTCAGATTTGAGGTGTTCAAAAATAGAAAAGAAATCTATTTTTAAGTAACATCTTCATGCAACATTTAAGACATTTCAGTTACACAAACACTATTAAAGAGTATATACATTCCGACAGTCCAACTGAATCACAACACATTAGCTGACGTTATTCACGATATGTTGAACAGGAATCACAGCACAGGTTCTATTTAACACTAGTTTGCAAGGTACGTGTCAGGATTCCCCATTCCTGCCAATTCATCATGGTTAGGTGGTGAGCAAATCCTAGTATCAGTTTCATGTGTTTGGAAAGAGAGATTAGGTGGTCAAAAAGTTAAGGTCAGTCTCTCCTTTAAAATGCCAAGTGGATCCTGTATTCAGGAGCCTGCCATCTGCTGTCACTGTAAATATAGATTGTACAGGTTGGGAAATTACTAGAGGCACTTGCTAGTGACGAGATGAATTTCTTGGCAAGTTCCACATAGCAGAAGAGACAAGAGGAGAGGAGAAGAAAAAGGAGGGGAACTGGAACTGTACAGAGATTGTCACCACTAAACTGAGAAGGGAAATGAGTTGCCATGAGAAATAAAATATATTTGGTAAAGTGAGATTTGAACATTTACATACAGTAAATAAGCTTTAACAGTGATAAAAACAAAGTTCTCTTAACCTGAATTGAGCATTTTGAATTCAAGTCTTTCAAATGTAAAACTTTAAAAAAAACAAACAAACAAAAAAAACTACTTGCCTGTGGGAGGTGGGGGATGGGTATGAAATATGACTGGCCTATTTTCATAAAATAAATAAACATTGGCCAGCTATAATTATGAGAATTATAATGCTGGAATTCAGCATGGTATTTCTGATTCCCTGTTAGTACAAAGCTATTTGCTGTATTTGGGAAAGTGTTCTATTGGCTACAGATCCAAGACTGGCCATATTCCTGTGACTTCCAATATGTCTTATCATTATCTAAGTTAGACAGGTCTGATTGGAGGTTGGAGTTCAACATCTGGAGGGGCATATATGGCCTAATGCCCACCCCTGCTCTAAACTTTTTAGTAACTTATTAATTGAATGAATGTATGTTTTATGAGTAACCAAAGCTACCTGAGATGTGAATGTTTTTGGCCTTTCTAATATACATACAAATATATGAGAATCTGCCCATATCAAAAACAAGCAAAATCTACAAAAAGACCCTCGGGGTCTTGTCATTCCATAAGAGCACTGGTTTGACAAAATCAACATTCATAGTTGCCACAGGCTTGTGTCAACAGACAAAAGTTCAAGCTGAGGACAGTTCAACATGGGTTCGTATGGGATAATTCAGAGTTCAGTCCAGATTTTACTGGATGTCTCTAGCACAATTTGGGTGGGGATATATGTAGATTTTGCCATCACAGAAGCAATTACATCATCTGATCCATATTCAAATGAAAATATATTGGTACTTGACAGGAAAAACAAAACTTCAATCTACATTGAAAACTAGCTCTAATAACTGTGATTGACAAAAACGGACATCAACGGACATGAATCTTGCACCACTGTTACATTTCTTAGAAACCATGACATTCCAAGAAGGTTGCAAGTTAGGAGCAAACTCCAGTGAACATAGTGCACCGCAGCACTTCATTCTTAAAATAAGTAAGGTGCAGGCAGTACAGCTGGATGTATCAGAGCTGAGCTGACCAGAAAGAAAAATCGAATCTTTCAGACTCAAGCTCCGGAAAGGCCACATACTGTAGATCTAGCTATTCAGGTAGTGTTCCGTCCCTGACCAGGTGCCCTTTAGTGGCACTGGGCTAAAATATCCATAATTCTCCAGCCAGCATGCTTGCTTGCTGGTGAATGGTAGCTGTAGTCAAACATCTCTGAAAGATGTTGGGTCAAGGGAGGCTGCACCATGCAGTGTATTGAAGGCTAATTAAGTTCACAATAATGCAAAACCATTTCACTTAAAATGGAGGAGAGTATTAAAGAAAGATGAAAGCATGCTCAGGTCTTCCCAAATAAGGATTAGCTACATGAAGTGAACATGATTTCAGAGTGGCAAGGCAAAGTCCATGAAGAACTTTCAAAGCAAGGTCTAAATATTTGCGGTGAATTGGGGAGAAGGGTTTAATCATTTCTAGCTCCTCTGGAAGCTCTCTCCTTCTTACCTTAGCAATGGACCAATCAAACTTACCACCCAGAGCAGTAAGTTACCTGTGCCACTCTTCTTTTGTGATGTCATTAGCATGATCATATAGGAATCTATGGTATATACAATATATCTTTGTAATTCAGGTAGCACTATAGCCTTGGAAAAAGAATCTCAGTTTTCCAGGAACAGTAGTTTCTTGAATGTCAGAGAAATATACAATCCCGGCTAGAAAGCACTTTACCAACATAGATAATTAATCCTGCAGAAAATATGTTCCATTGCATTATTAATCATTTGGAAAAGCCCTCTGTATAAGTATGAAAGTATAAATGGTTCCATTAATAGTCACATACATTGCAACTAAGAGAAAGGAAACATTTTGACGGAAAGGACAGACCAAGCTATTCTGCATTTTGGACATCAAGCAAACAGTTTTATATATAAGGTTTTTTTTGTTGTTGTTTTTTTGCTTTTTGTTTATGTGCTGTCTTGAATTAATGGCACACAAAAGGACAAAGCACATTTGTAATTTCATAAAGTGAGTTTAAACCCCAAATTATCAATTTATTGATAAGATACATAAGACCGTAGATAGATTCTGTTTGCATTATGTGTTTATGGACAATATACTGTAAGTGTTTGACTCACACATCTGTGGTAAAATTACCTACAAAAGGAGATTTTATGAAGAAATCTTTTGCTCCTGCAGGGAGCAAAACACTTAAGAATGTAATTTACTGCAATTTTCCTAATTAAATTTCTTGATTAAACATTGTTTTTTCCCATTTCCTCTTCTTTTTTGCTCACTCAATCTCCACCTCAATTCCGTAAGAATAAAGAAGCAAAATATTGGTTACTATCCGGTTTTCTAAACTTCAGTTTGATTTTTTGTAATCTTGTTGTATATATTCTTAAATGATTTTAGTGCATTTAAAAGATTCTATCTAGACTAGAGAAAGTTGTTCAGTAGGAATCATGGAACAACAACAGCCAACTCATTCCTATTGTTTCAACTAATGATAGAGGAATTTTTAATTTGGTCTGTAACCTTTGCATGAATCAACAACCTGCACTTTATTTGTAGAAAAGAAGAAATTATCCTGTGGATTATACCCTTCTTTGGAATGTATGTCACTTGTACATAGAATGTATATAATGTACCTCAGAAAGTTGCTTAACAGATTATGTATATTAGGAAAAATTGTAAATATCATGCATATAAAAGCCTCCACCTACAGGCTGAAGTGGCGCAACCTACACACATATTTACCACTTCCATCGAGTCTAACCTACATTCACTTTTTAAAAAATAGCTAATTTCTACATTCCAGTCTGAACCAGCCCCTGTGCTGCAGTTTATCCTGGCCCAAAGTTGTCACTTGGCTATATAAATTGCAGAAACTGGTGGTCAAATCAGGACCACAGTGGATAAACAAAAAATTAATTTTCCCTCCCCTTCTTTTAGGTTTTGATTTGGATTAGATTTTTGCACTTATTCTAGAGCACGGGTGTCAAACTCGCCGCATCACGTTGCCGTCACATGACGTTTTGTGATGTTTTCCCCATTCGCAGAGCTGGGGTGGGCGTGGCCTGCATGTGACACATCCGGCCCGCGGGCCACCAGTTTGACACCCCTGTTCTAGAATAAAACTCTCCTCCTCCACAACATAGTTTCTACCTAAAGAAATATATTAATGGGCCCAGAGAGGCCAAAATCAAAGGATGCTCTGAGACATTTGGGCCAGTTAAGACAAGAAGAAGACAATAGTAGTGGTGTAGGGGTTGCCTGAACTATGTAAAAAGTATGGACATTGAATGTCCAAATGCTCCTTATTGGTGTATTGCACGTTTTTGTAATAGTCTCTTAGCATTTAAGGAGCTTAGTCCCAGATGCACACATTTTAATTATCTGGGCACCAATTTGAAGTGGGAAAGAAAAAGAGAGAGGCTAGTAATAAGGGTACTTTTATGTGTATATATGTCTCACAATATGTCACATATATATAAATAAGAAGGGCCAAAATAGATATGCCTCCCCTAATAATATGCATCCATAGTTACGTTGGCCAGAAATTCTAGAAATTCATCTATACATGGGATACATTGGGTTAAATCTTATTCTCCTTTTGTAGCAACAACAATCAGATATATGGAAGATATTTCCTTTCAATTAACTATATCTTTAATTTCTATCTATTACTCTTGATCAATCAACCTGGAATTTAATCCATATTTAAAATATGATGTAATGAAGAATGATAAACATGCAATATTTATTTGTGAGCCACACTAATTTGAAGGCTTTTGACCCAAAGCAGTGGTGAAGATGGAACATGCAGGTTGAGATAAAATTACTTCCCACTTTCAAAAAGAGAACTAATTAACATAGTGTGAAGTAAATATCTTGGCACAGGGGACTATAATTAAAATATTTGGCACATTGCCCTGGTAAATTCATCCAGAGATTTCATAATAATTTGATACAGTCTATTTTTTGTGATTGTTGAATATCTTGTTGCTACTAATGTTGCTAATAATAATAGTAATCAGAAACCATCCAAATTCAGATAATCTCCTTAAAAGTTGCAAGAAAATAATCAGGGTCAAATTATTGCTAAAAGCTAATGATTCAGTCAAGACCTTTTATATAGCTCCCGATGATATCAATGAAAGTGGAATGGAAAGGGAAAACAAAATTTTATAAGAACAGAAAAATGACTTTACCATGACAAATAGGGAATCTAGTTTTAGGAATCAGAAAAGCAGTTCTTCAATAGATGAGTCTCCACTGTTGTAATATTCCTTTAGAATAGATGTATCACATTGAAATTATAAGTGTGGTCTTTAAACACATAAGAGTTCCATGGACACGTTATAGTCACAGCTACTACCTTGCTGACTCTTGTTTCTAAGTGGCGGTCCTCACAATGTTTTAGGACCATGTAATGGCCAACATAAAGGAAAAAAGGAAATATTGGAGCTGCTGACCTAAACTTGTAGGAGAGCTTCTGTGGCAATGAAACATGAGATGCACAGTCTGTGATATGGCTGTAAGACTAATCAATTAATAAATGATTGCCACTGTAAAACAGGATCACTGCAGATATCTTCAGCATCATCATGCTGGTAAGTTTGGCTGCACTTTTAGAAAACTAAAAGGTTTAACAATTTACTCTTTCATGACCAAGTATATTCCACAGGGACAATATAAAAAAATGCATTTAAAGATCATAGATTCCATGTATATAAAGCTGATATGAAAAGATATCTAAATCACTTTCCTCTTATTATGCGCCTCATGTGTTGATGCTATTTGTATCTACTACCTGCAGTTTCTCATCAGTCAGGTATTATATGTACTTGTGAAGAGTTGTTTTGAATGAACTTGCTAAGCCCTTTAAAGATTGACTGCATTTAATTTTATATGTCTGTGTTTGATATGGAAACAAACATACAAACTGTATTGGAAATCTTAAAGTATTTTGCGTAGTGCATGTAGGGGGCAGCACCTGCTTTCTAGATGTCAGGCACCATTGTGCATTTCATATGAATGTGTGAATCCCTATTTTTAATGGGTTGTTTTTTTTAAATGCCCCAGATCAAATCCCCTGAGATAATATGCAAAAATGCTGAAATCTCACAATATTTTTTTGCAGTCTCCTTAGATGCTATAAGAATCCAGATATCTGCAGATAGAATCTTGCTGTCTCCTTTTCTCTAATGAGAAGAGGTACTATGGGTGGGGGGAAATAAGTCCTGTTACATTTTATTATTTGCATATGGACATCTGAATTAAACTTATTTTCCAAATTAAGCAGGACAGTCAGTCAGTTCTACTAATTGAATCAGATTGGAATTCTCTAAATCTTTTCAGATGATTTGGAAGTTTTCTCCAAATGGTTTTAAATTTCAACTTGAATAAACATAATTAATTTGATTTGAGCATTGGAATAAAATTGGATTAATTTTCCCTGAATCACATCGACAATTTAAACAGGATTTTGTCTGCTTCATACAGACTTCCTCCAATCTGTCTATCTTTCTTAACAATTGTCTTCATGTGATCAGTACAGAATATATATCGGTTTTTCTTAATGAAACTGAATTAAATGTTGCATAAATGTGATCTAAATAAGCCAAACACTGTGCAATAGTGTTTGGCTATGGGTCCACTTTACCTGGGATTCTATGGTGAACTACAATGAATTGGTGGACCAGACCAAAGAAATGGGCAACTAGAACAAACATTAAATTTAATATAATTTTAACTGAATGATAATGAAAATGATAATGAAAAACATGCAAGCAATGAAATTGCCCTAGATGTATAGTATTTAATAATTTTCTAATTCAGTCACATTAAGAATCATAAATGATGGACATTTTTGGAAGGACTCTGAGAATTGCATCTAAGGTTTTAGAAGGACTGCATGGACAAATTCTGGTTTAATGATGGATGGGACCTTGCCAGATAATCAGTGCTGATCAAAAAAAGCCAATTAGAAGTAGGCAGGCAGCAGGTTTTTGCAAAACCTATTTCTGAACTTGTGTATCTTGGCTTTGAGTAGGAGACCTCACTTACGATGAAAATGAGAACGTGGCATGCTTGTAATTATTTAAGGACACCACATGATTTTTCTAAAAGTGCCAGATCCCTGTCACATGGAGCTACTCATCTTCTGGCAACTTATCTAAATAATATACAGGTAGTCCTCAACTTACGACCATTTGTTTAACAACCGTTCAAAATTTGAACTGGTCCTTGGTCTTACAACTGCCTCAGTGTCCTTGCAGTCACATGATCAAAATTCAGGCACTTGGCAACCGGCATGTATTTATGATGGTTGCAGCTTCCCATGGTCACCTAATCACCATTTGTGACTTTCCCAGAGGGCTTCTAATAAGCAAAGTCAATGGGAAAAGCTAGATTCGCTTAATGACCACATGACACACTTAATGACTGTGGGAAAAAAGGTTAATAAAATCAGACACAACTCCCTTAATGACTGCATCACTTAGCAATGGAAGTTCTGGTCGCAATTGTGGTTATAAGTTGAGGACTACTTATGGTTGCATTTGCAGAATCGCATTGCTACACTTCAGCAGTTTTTACGTTGACCCAGAATGCTGAATAATAGAAGTCATATTTCTGAACTACTTGGTCATTGCCCTGGAATAAACAGCAATAACTGAAAATGGGTGACGGAAGAGTCAAAACCAGGCAGAATTTGTGACGGAGGTCACAGCACCAGCTGAAGCAGCAATAGATTTAGAAGGAAGAAAGGAAAGGTCACAGAAGAAGACAAGCAGCCATCTAAGTGTTGAGGCCAAATGCAGAGAAATTAGAGTGTCCTTTCTTTACACATTTGTAACTCTGAATACATTTTTTACCAGGAGTGGACATTAAAGAAGAGGTATACTCCTCTGAAATGAACCAGTAAGACATTATAAATAAAGGCATATAGACCTAGGTAAATACTCTATTGGCCAAAGAACACACTGGAGTTGCCTTGGTTGACAATGATGTTATTAACAGCCACAGGTGGGTTGCTGTGGTGGAGGGGTCTCCTTTAGTCTTGTGTTCTGTTTAGCAGCAGCAATAGCAGGATCGGTCTCCAGGCTTTCAGACATTTTGTCACAGATGATATCCACAAGCCGTTCAAAAGTCTGCTTGACATTGATGTTGTCCTTGGCACTTGTCTCAAAGAACTCAAAACCTAGTGAAAGAGACCCAAAACACTGATATCATCAAGCTTTAATCGTCTCTCTTTTGAATAAGGTTTATAGACTGCAGCTGAAAACGGTAATGTAACTGAAAGAACTAAGGAAATCAATAAGGTAAATATAATATACATCTAGTCTTCCACTTAATGACAGTTCATTTAACAAGGGTCCAAAGTTATGTACAAGGGACTCAGAAACAATGAATTACCAGCTGTATTTGCACTTACAATCATTGCACACTGTCACATCACCCCTGCAGACACATCATTGTAATTCGGGCACTTGGCAACCAGATCAAATTTATGATTGGTTACAGCATCCTGCTGTCACATGATTACAATTTGTGACCTTTTTTTGGCAAAAAAGAAAAAAGGGCATTGGGGAAGCTGGATTTGTTTAATGTCATAATTCATTTATCTGCTGTCAAATAATTAAAATTTGTGACCTTTTTTTGGAAAAAAAAAAAAAGCCCATTGGGGAAGCTGGATTTGTTTAATGTCATAATTCATTTAACAATTGTCATAAAAATGGTTGTAAAATCAGGTGTGGTCACATAGCACGACCAAAAATTCTGATCCCAGTTGTGATTGTAAGTCAAGGACTACTTGTATCATCCTAGTTAAAACAATGATTGATATATTGTTTTGTTTCCCATGTGACTAGGAGAAAAAAGCCAGCTCCATCAATTTCTGATTAGTTCAGATCTTTGTGGGAAAGTAGAGAGCTAACCATGGAATGCATCTAGATCAGCTGCCCCCAACTTTTTGGGTACCAGGACAGGTTCTATGGAGAGAGGTTTTTTTCTATGGACTGGAGGAAGCATGGTTTGTGTGCTGCCTACATCCCACAGATGGGGCTTCGTTTGTTTGCACGGCCTGGTTTCTGGCATGCTGCGGACCAGTGCCAGGTTTGGGGACCCATGATCTAGATTATATTGTCATGAAATCCAAAATCTGTATTATAAGGTAGGACAATGCTCTGGATTTGAACAGAGAAAAAGGACGTCAGAACTGTAATGACATATGCAACTCTTGCTAGCAACTCTTTATAGAAGCTGTGTCTTCCCCCAGGATTGTGCAGTTGGCTTTGCGTAATCTTGAGTAAAGATGTGATTAGTGTACAGAGGCACTGACAGGTTTTACATTCACATCCAGATAGACTTCAGAGCATTATTTTCCTTCCTGTCTAAAGTTATCCACAAACCCATTAGGGATGAGGGGATATCTTCAAGCCCATTGTTAATTCCTGTTGATTGCCTTGGACTAGTCTTTGCAGTTTCCTTGGCAAGATTTTAGACAGGTTTGCTATTGCCTGCTTCCTAGAGTTAAGAAAGTGTGATTGGCCCAGCTGGCTTCGTGCTTTAAGGTGGGACTAGAACTCCCAATCTCCCAGAGTTCTAGCCTGTTGCCTTATCCACTTCACCAAACTGGCTCTCCAATAGGGAATAAATATTTTCATTAGATCAAATCAAGGATTGCAAGGGTTAAGTACACATGTTTTTGAGTTCTCTAAAGTTTGTGACCTGTATTTTCACATTGCTTGTGAAACAGAGGTGGGTTCCTTCCGGTTCGGACCGGTTCGCCTGAACCGATAGCAACCTGCTGGTGATGTCACGGTGATGTCACGGATCTGGTTCAGTCGGTGCCGGTCCGTGGGCGCTGCCATCTTTTTTTGGGATTTTTTTTTTTAAAAAAAAATTGGGGGGTGGATTTTTTTTCTTCTGCGCATGTGCAGAAGCCGAGTTTTCGGCTTTTTTTGGATTTTTTTTATTATTTTGGCACTGCGCATGCGCACACGTGCGAAATGCGCACGCGCCCACAAGGTGCGCCCACGCGGCACGGGAGGAAGCGAACCGGCAGCGAGGTAAGTTAGAACCCACCTGTGTTGTGAAACTGCAGCTGTGCTTTATTATTTCTTTCTTTCTTATCAAAATTCTATGCCACTCATTTCGCCGAGAGGATTCTAACGCACTGGTCATAAAGTTACTTTTTCATCACTAACGTAAATGCAAACAGTCCCTAAACAAGGTCTCCCTGTATATACTATATTATATTATACATGTGCACCACTTCACTCCAACTAGATTCTAGGTAGTTAAAATCATCTGTAGCCACCAAAGCTCTAAGTAACTGCAGCCACATCCGTTTTATCTGTTAACCTTCCAAGAAGGGGAGATAGAATGGGAGTTATTCATATGCACTGAATCTAGGGTGAATTTCTTGAGGAGTGGGCAGATCAACACTGTCTTCAAACCTCCCTTTCTCTCAAGGAAATACTGATGGACATCAAAGCTCTTTTGTTACATAGAAGTTGGCCAGAATTAGAGGCAAGAGGTGGCATTCAGGCATTATGATCTCCTCTGTGATTAAAATCCACTGGGAAAAATGAGGACAAGAACATAAGTTCCACCACTTTCGCTATCAATCCTCCATTACACGAAGAATACAAATCTATACTGAGAAGTTTCCTCTACTATACTTGTTGAATGGGATACATTGGAAAGTTCTTCTGATGAAGATTAAGTATTAGACAACTATTTATGGGTGGAGAAAATACTCCAAATAATCTGCAACCAACCATATAGAAGTTTGCCTCAGACATTCAATATCTCTTTATCCGGCATCGTTATTACACATTGTATTCCTTTTGAAAAATAGCAGCATAGCATGGCATAGAAGGTCAGAATCATTCCAATCTCAAATAACTAACTTCACATATATTGGAAATTATATACTGTTTGATCTATTTTGACAGTCATATATTTTTCAGTTCATTTTCTTTGGCTATCAGGAGAACTAGGCACATTACACTATGCATGTATAAACCCTCTCCAGAAGTTCTATCCAGACAAATATGGAGGAGAAGGATGGGCAAACCTTCTCCAGAATGGTTTGTAGAATTCCCTGCTGTCAGGACTTTTCTTACCAAGTTGCTCTGCTAAATGTTTGCCTCTGTCAGCAGAGATTACACGTTCCTCTTCCATGTCACATTTATTGCCGACCAAAATAACCTGGGCATTGTCCCAAGAATACGTTTTTATTTGGGTTGACCTTATGAAAGACAGAGAAAGAAAACAAATCCGTTAATGGATCAGCAAATTTACAAAACTGATCTTACCTTTATACAGACTTGGACAACAGCAAAATGCAGTTTTTGATTTTTTTCATAGCAGAACAAACATTTTATATGTGCTTACAGGTAGTCCTTGACTTATGACCACAATTGTAACCAGAATGATGCAGTCATTAAGCGCGTGATCATGTCATTGACCTGATTTTATGACCATTTTTTTAATCACAATCATTAAGCAAATCACATGATTGTTAAGTGAATCCCGCTTCTCCAATTGACTTTGTTTGGTTGGAAGCTGGCTGGGAAGATTGCAAATCACAATTACATAATTGCAAGATGCTGCAACCCTCATAAATGTGAGCTGATTGCCAAGAGCCTGAATTTCAATCACATGACTGCAGGGTGCATGTTTGAGGGTTGTAACTTTGAGGATGGGTCACAAGTCACTTTTTCCAAGGCTGTCATAATTTTTGAACCATCATTAAATGAATGGTCATAAGTCAAGGACTACCTGTATATTAACAGATGAGTAAATTGCAATTGGATTTTCTAATTCAGGATCCCAAAGAACTTTTAACAGATTAACAGAGTTGGAAGGGACATTGTAGGTCATCTAGTCCAACCCCCCCCCCCCCCCCGCCCAAGCAGGAGACCCTATCTATAGCTGAGGCTTATCCCAGTCTGAAAACTTCCATCTTTCATTCATAATCAATAACACTGCATTTGTTTTGAAAATTTGAGCAACTAGGTACAATCGTTTTATCACAGAAAATCACAGAACTATTGTCTAAGCCCTGCACAGGAATCCTCATACTATCCCAGGCAAATGTCTCTCCAAACTTTGTTTGAAAACCCCCAATGATGGAACACTCACAACTCCAGGAGGCAGGTTCTTCTACTGCATAATAGTTCTCAGGTCCATGATATTCCTTCTTATTATGAGTTTGGATCTCCCTGTGTGACGCTCCCACCCACTGAGTCTTTTCTTAACCTGAGATGCTATGGAAAATAAATCTACACCTTCTTCCCTATCACGGTCCTTAAAGTATTAGAAGATTGCTATCGAGTAGTCTCCATATCTTTCTCTCCTTTAGGCTAAATGTACCCAGTTCCTTTAATTGTTATTCATAGGATTTAGTCTCCAAACTCCTTATCTGATATGATTGGTATTATCAGTCTCTGTGGCCCTGACACCATGACTCTATTAATGCAGCCCATGTATTATCCCCTTTGGCTGCTGCAACACGTTGCTTGCTCATGCTTAGTCTGTGGTCTACCAAGATATCCATATCTCTCTCAGAAGTACTATTGCTAAACCAAGTACAACTTACCTTGCCTCTGTGGATCTAGTTATTCCTGCCTAAGTGCTGAACCTTCCATTTTTCACTCCTGAACAAGATTTAGTTGGATAGGACCTAATGTCCAAGTCTATCAAGATCTTTTAAAGTCTTGAGTCTGCCTTCCAGGGTGTTAGCAATCCCTCCTCCCCAGTTTTGTGTTAGGAGCCGAGGTGGCGCAGTGGTTAGAGTGCAGTACTGCAGGCTACTTCAGCTGACTGCTAGCTGCAGTTCGGCGGTTCAAATCTCACCGGCTCAAGGTTGACTCAGCCTTCCATCCTTCTGAGGTGGGTAAAATGAGGACCCAGATTGTTGGGGACAATATGCTGACTCTGTGAACCGCTTAGAGAGGGCTGTAAAGCACTGTAAAGCGGTATATAAGTCTAAGTGCTATTGCTATTGCTATCTAAAACTTTTATGAGCAACATATGATGCAAAATGGCCAAAGTTCAGCAGGGATTTGCTTCCCAGGGGTCTCCTATTCTCATAACAAAAGCTAACTACCTGGTCCCAAAATGTTGTTCTTGTCTCTGCTAAGGTTGTCACCATATCACCACATAATCTCTTTAGCTCTCTGGAAGGTTGGGAGGTTAAGCTACATTCCCATTGTCTGAACTGTTCCACCTGGTTTAGATGGCCCACATCACAATCTCAAGCTTCTTCTATCAACAGCAGGGTTACAAATGGATGAATACTAAATTCTACGAGTAGTAGCATACATATAGATAAAAATATTATCAGTGCTAAACTTCTCTGGTGGCTTAGTTAGTTACTGCATCAAATATTCCTTCAGTTCTTTTCTCAAATTATCTCATTCAACCTCATGGGAAAATATGCATTGATTTTGGACTATTTTTCAAAGAAAAAAATTACTGAAATGCTATCATGGTTGGATGTAGCGGGCAGGGTTGAGTGTCCAGTCTTTCATTGTATAATCATCTCTCAGAAGTCTTCAACCGCTCTGGTTTCCTATGTTATGATTAAATTCTAAGGGAAGACATTATGAAATGACATGGCCCCTTTTCAGATGAGAAATATATGTAATCAGAGACACTGCACAGAAATGGAAAGAAATATAATAAAAAAAGAAAAGAATAACATATCACTGCCTGTTTACAACAATCTGACTTCAAAACTGCAATAAAAACTTTCTAAATAAATAAGAATGAGGTAAAAAAAATAGAAATATTTTTCAGAGATCATCTAATTTTCTGAGAAACCAGAGGGATAGATTTGTTCAGAGTATTAGTTTCTATATCACTGGCTGGTTTGTAATTTTTGGATTGTTCAGTGCTTTTGATTTTCTTTGTGATTCTAATGTACAAATGTTCCTTATCTGGAGTGAACATTAAAAAAAAATCAAAATTAAATTGGGTGCAATAATACCTTATAGAACATCTCCCCTTGTTTCCTTGGAAATTGTGTGGGTTTTTTTGGGGTGTGTGTGTGTGTGTGTGTTTGCTTTCAGCATGAGGTGATGTTCCAAGAAAATTAGATTAGAACATCTCCCCTTGTTTCCTTGGAAATTGTGTGGGTTTTTTTGGGGTGTGTGTGTGTGTGGTGTGTGTGTGTGTGTTTGCTTTCAGCATGAGGTGATGTTCCAAGAAAATTAGATTAGAACATCTCCTGTTTCAAATTAGTTCTGTTTATACTAGGTCACATGCAGAACTTTTACCAGATGAAGACGTTTTATTATGAACAGATCCATTGAATATGAAAAGTACATTTTATGAAGAACAGATTCATGTATGCATGCACATGGGTAAATTTCTGCGGATCAGTTTGAAGATAGACATACCGCTAAAAAGAATCCTAAGCCATCTCTAAATATGTGTGCATAACTATGGCCAACTGTGCTGAAAAATTATTTATTTCATATACATGAAATATATTTTCATGTGTTTAAATATACATGGAATTCATAAATATATATGAAGTGTATTTACTGGAGTTATATGCCTCTCCAATCCAATAGGACTCTGAAATGTTTGTGCTATGCCACACAAGCTGGTAATAAAATGGTTAGTGACTGGCAAAGTCCTGTCTCCATTTTTGCAAAACAATTCTGCCTCTACCAACATTGAAGGAGACGGGGTTGCTCAGAGATAAGGGGTTGGACTTGAGTATTTAGACAGAATTTTCAAGTACTGGGTTAAGTTTTGCATACAGATTCATTCATTCATTTATTCATTCATTTATTCATTCAAAAACATTTAAATCAACAACTGGCCAGCCACAATCAATAGCCAGAGACGTTCATTGTTTCTCTGCCTTCCTCTGGCCCTGTGAGTGCCATGTCAATTCCAGATTACCACAGTAATGGAGCAGCGTTCCGGTCAGAAGGAATTTGGGACATTACAGGGACACAATCTCTAGCCTCTGGTTGTAAATAAAGTGCCTTCCTTCCCCCAAGTTTTTTTTTAATTAAAATCCTTTACAATAGCTTTATTGAATATGTTGCTCTTATTTTTTTCTATACTGTATGCACATTTTTTCAAATTATTTTCCCTAAAACAATGTGCTAATTATTATACCTTTTCAATATCTGAATTGAAAAATTTCAATTTCAGCACATAACTGTATTTCCAATCATATCTACGCTTGGGAAATGTACTTGGGAACTCAATGAACTTCTCTTCCATCCTTCCCATCTACATAACTTTTTTTTCTTGCCATAAAGATAAACAAATACATACTCCAGTTAGCAAAACCAAACAGTATTTCCTGATATGTATACAATTGTAACTTCATGTTCTAGTTATGCTGTCCAGTGTCATAAAGGGGGGGGGGATAGAGACACATGAAAATGGTCTAAAGTTTGCCACCATGTTAATAGAGATTTTGTGTTCAGGCACAATGGTGTATGGTATGTTCAGCTCTTAATTTTTTGGTTCATGGATTGTAGAGAAGGGCAACAATGATGATTAGAGGTCTGGAGGCAAAAACATATAATGAACTGTTGCAGGAACCAGGTATGTCTAATCCAGAGGTCTTCAAACTTGGCAACTTTAAGACTTGTGGACTTCAACTCCCAGCATAGTTGGTTGGAGAATTCTGGGAGTTGAAGTCCACAAGTCTTAAAGTCGCCAAGTTTGGGGACCCCTGGTCTAATCTACTGAAGAGAAAGGCTAGGGGTGACATGATAGCAGTTTTCCAATATTTGAAAGGCTGTCACAAAGAAGAGGGGGGCAATCTATTCTCCAAAGCACTTGAGGGCAAGACAAGAAGTAACAGATGGAAACTTATCAAAGAGAGAGCCAACTTAGAACTAAGGAGAAATTTCTTGATGGTGAGAATTACTCAGTGGAACGGCTTGCCTTCACAAGTTGTGGGTGCTCCAACACTGGAGGTTTTTAAGAAGAGATTGGTATAGGGTCTCCTTCTTGAGCAGAGGGTTGGATTAGAAGACCTCCAAGATCCCTTCCAACTCTGTTATTCTGTATTCTATATTCTGTAATGTTCATGAAAGGCCACTTGCAAATACAATAAAATGTGAAGTTTTTATGTATTTAATTTATTATATTTCCAGTTCAGTTTTATTATTCTGCATATAAATTTAACTGTCTGAACATGGACTTATAAATGGCCAAATGTGCATTTAGGATCAATGACACAGATGCCAATTTTCTCCCATGACCTTCTTTGGTGGAAATGACTGGCAAAAATTCATTGATCTTCTCCTTTCTTCCTTCCTTCCTTCCTTCCTTCCTTCCTTCCTTCCTTCCTTCCTTCCTTCCTTCCTTCCTTCCTTCCTTCCTTCCCCACCAATATAATTGTTTGGTAGAATTTTGACCTGAAAGAGACAAACACTAAGCAGACTCCAATTAGTTCTGCTGTCTGCGGCTACAGCATAATTTATTTTCTGGATCTTGTCAAAGAGTTCCCAAAGAAATATTTTAAAACCTTATTTGATACCACAAAAAGAGTAATGTTTCAGTACCCTGCATGTAATGTCTAGGCTTGCCTTCAAAAACTTTGCTTCTTTCTTAGTCTACTTTGAAATGCTGTCTCTATAGTAATGACAAATTAGGCAGCAGAAGTTGTCATGAGATAGTGGAATTGAATCCAATACTAATTAAAGATCCAGAATTCAGGAGACATTTTGTGGAAACTTACATTTGCTTGCAAAGGGACATCCACCACATTCAGTTATATGAAAAATCTTGGTTGATTAGGTAAATGCTGTATATGTTGCATGTAAAAGTAATAGAATACAGTGATTATACCTGCACTATTCTTGATTGTGTAAGAAAAACCTACTAAACTATTATCCCAAAATACAAAGTACACTTATGTAAAAATGATATAAATGGTTCAACATTGTTCTCTTATGCCCATTCACCAACTCTCCTGTCTCCTGTTACATCTTTTGTGGTCTCTTCCCTCCAACATGGCACTCCACCATTTCTGTGCATCTAGAGCAGACAAAATACATACACACCAGAACCACAACACATTTCCACACTCTGGGTCCTTCTGGAGTCTCTCCCCTCCCATTTCCCCTCCACTTACACATAGACCACCTCGAACCAAATTGGCTTTGCCTCATGGTAAGGCCAATCCTGAATAAAACTTTATAATGAGCCAAGAGGACAGGAAAAGCAGGAGAGGTGCAGCTTTTCTTTCAGATGTGTACCCATTTGTGCACTACTGATACTATCATATCAACATTTCACACATACATCACAGATGTTACTGTGCATGAAAGGATAAGTCCTGGAGGCCCAGCTATAAAGCTTTCTAAATAACCATGGCAGACTAAATACAATCCAGGCTAAACCGTATTCACTCGACATTTGCACATAGCTTGAATATTAATTTTTTTTGAGGACTTATGTAAAACAATTTAATCTTGGGGCAAGAAATCAGAAAATCAAGATGTGAACATTATTTTATCCCAAGGCTCAATGTCCCATTCCCCCCCCTCCTCTTTTTTTAGTGGCCTCCTTTTTTTTTCATTATTAGTTCTTTCATATACTTTATTTTGTTGCCTGTTCTGGCTTTCTCCTTCTGGCCAACAGATTGAACGACCAACAGGTGAATACTCAGACATGCGGAAGAAGTATACCTTTAATATAAAAGGAGGCGAAAAAGGAGGGTTAAGCTGCACATCACTCTGAGTGCTTTTTATTTTTAAGTCACAGTGGCAGTAAACTCTTCCATTCCCAGATGCCACCCCTGGATTCAGAATCTGTAGACCTGACAATTCTAAGTAGTAGAGCAAAAGACCTAACACCATGACATCAACAAAGCAGTTCACTCAAACTAATCCTCAACAGAAATAGCAGCGCAATGCTATTTTTACCAGGAGTGTTCTTTTTGTTGTGCTTCTGTTTCTGTGACCCAAATCTAAAATACAACTCAGTATAAAAAATGGAAAGGTAAAATAAACACAGGTAAAACCTATACAGAAATTGCATATTCCGAAGGAAGTTAACACAGGAAGTGCCATGAATCATCCCCACACTTACTGCATGCTACGTACCCAATGACTGAACCATGTATGGAGTTATACTCAGAGTCCAGCTATAGCTGGAATTGTAATGCAAACTGCAACAAATATATTGCTTCCTTTTTACAGTAAAATATTGCATACAGCATTCTGCTGCGAATTCCAAGAACATGTTAAAGAAAATAGAGAGACATTGAGGATTCTCTTCGGGATTCTATATGCAGAATATTTTAAGCAGAATTCCAATCAACATGTTTGCTTTGTTTTGCCATTAAATGTATCACATTTTTTAAAAATAAAAATAAATAAATCTCCAAACAGAATTGTTTGTTCATTCTCTTCCTTTTATTTGTCTGGGAATGGGGGGGGGGGGGGGAGGGTGTGAGGCAGCAACAATAGAAGGGACATCAAATAAAGAGAATCCTCTCGGGAGATGCAGAAAGAAGTGAAGAACTTGAATTTGACTTACCTGCAGGAAGGCATGAATGAATGAAACGAATGCTGTGGTACATAGAAGCCAGAACAGAGTGGGGCCTAAAGCATAGACATGAAAGATAACAAAGCCATTTTGGGCTGTTTTCAAGAGAGGCAGGGTGCTGCGGGAAGATGCCACAGAGTCCTTATATGGCAAGAAGAAGACGGCGTGGAGCAGCATGCAAAGTAGGATGAATTAAGTGTGTGCAGATTAGAAATGAGCAGTACTTTTTTTTTTAAAAAATGTGCATCTATTTCCCTGCTGACATCTCTCTAGGCAGGTTAGGCACTGAAAATAAAAATGACTTGGCTACAAAGCCACTGTGCAGAAGAAGGAAACAATATTTTATAATGCAGTATTAAGCTTTTCAAAAAAATTGTATTGCTATTCTTTGTTGTGCCATTGCTTCAGTTGTGTCCTTTGCTCTACGCACACTACCTATTGTCAGCCTTCCGGTATGCAATCAATCTTAGGGCTGCTCGAACTGATTTGTCTCAGTAGGAACAATGGATTCTTTAAAAAAAAAAAGAATGCAGAAAAGAACCCCCAAAGAAAAGGCTTTTGAAAATGTCATATAAAATAGAAAATAGCAGTAGCCAACTCTAGCTGACACACCAGGTCTAGTGCAGGTGTGTCCAACCTGCATCCCACGGGTTGTATTCGGCCTTGGACAGCTAGTAATGCAGCCCCACAAGATTTTATAAAAAATATTTAAAAATAAAAGAAGTTTGTTATATACACAGGGGTGGGTTCTGGATCCTTTTGCTGCCAGTTCGCTCAGGGTCGCGCCATGCGCGTGCACGTGAAGCGTGCGTGCAAGTAGCAATAAAAAAATAGCTTCTGTGCATGCACAGAAGCAAAATCCAAGATGGCGGCGCCCACGGAGACACCGACGGAACCGGCTCCGTGACGTCATCGCCGAGTTACTAACAGTTCTAAAGAACCGGTTAGAACCAGTAGGAAGCCACCTCTGTATATACAGTATATATATTAACTATATATTTTATATGTGGCCCAAGACAATTCCTCTTCACTCAATGCAGCCCAGGCAAATTGAAAGGTTGAACACGCCTGAATTAGAAGTGCCTTGTCCCATGCACTTATAAAATAAGTTGTTTCCGATGAAGTATAGGTAAAATATGTAATCCTCACTTAACTTAGGTAATTGGAACAGGAATTTCCAACACTAAACAATGTGGGCATAAAATTTGACGTCAGGTAACTACATTGTTTACAAATGGCAATCCCAGAGGTACCAGAGCCGAGGTGGCGCAGTGGTTAGAGTGCAGTACTGCAGGCTACTTCAGCTGACTGCTAGCTGCAGTTCGGCAGTTCAAATCTCACCGGCTCAAGGTTGACTCAGCCTTCCATCCTTCCGAGGTGGGTAAAATGAGGACCCAGATTGTTGGGGGCAATATGCTGACTCTGTGAACCACTTAGAGAGGGCTGTAAAGCACTGTAAAGCGGTATATAAGTCTAAGTGCTATTGCTGTTGCTACCAATTGTTAAGCAATTGCCATGGGTCATTCAGCGAGGGCCACACATGACCAGGACTTGCGAATTCCCACCAGCTTCCAATCAGCAAATGGGGAAGCTGGCAGGAAGTTGCAAGTTCCAATCATAGCATGCCTTTCCTTAGGCAGCTCACAAGCAAGGCAGTGGGCAGGTGAGTGATACAAAGCGGGGGAAGACACAGGAGGAGAAGTTTTGGTGTATCATGAATGCAGGAAGGCCCAGGTGGTTAGTGCAGTGTGGCATAAGCACAGAAAGGCCAGGCGGTGGATGGTGGGGTGTGAGTGCCACCTAGTGGGTGGCAGCCTGTGTACCAAGGGTCTGCACTCATCTTGCCACTCAGGAGCTTCTCAAGGGGAAAAGTGGTGGGAATAGGAATGACTTACCAGAGTGACTTGCAACCTTCCTTGCTGGCTTCCCCATTGACTTTGCTTGTTGGGAGTCAGTAAAGAAGGTCACATATGGCGATCACAGGACACTACAACTGTTGTAACTGCGAGCCAGTTGCTAAGCTACAGTTGCCAGTTGTGATCATATGTTTGCAGAGTCGCTACCAGAGGTGGTATTCAACCGGTTCTGTCCGGTTCGCCTGAACCGGTAGTGGAAATCGCTGGTGGCCCCGCCCACCCGCCCCAGCTCTATGCTATCCTATTTGTGCACATGTTTGAGGCTGGGCGCATGCGTGGAAGGCTCGCATGAGAGTAAAGCGCATGCGTGGGTGGCTGTGCACATGTGTGGAGGTGGCGCGTGTAAGCAAAGTGCGCGCACTTACATTTGCGAACCGGTAGGGAAGGTAAGTGAAAACCATCCCTGGTTGCTACCATGGCCAAAACTTCAAGGACAAGCATAAGTACCATTCATTTAGCACCTTTCCAACTTCAAACGATCTCTGAAAAAGTGATAGTTAAGCAAGGACTACCTGTGGGTCAATTTAATTAAGTGATCAACTCTGGACTCTTTTAAAACTGTATAGTACCACTTCAGGAACCCTCTACCCTCTGGCTAGTGTTTAGATAGCTAGTGTTTAGCTGTCATCGAGGTTGCTTTTGTCTCTAGGGCTCTGAAGAATATTGAATCTGTTCTGATTTACAGTATGCAGGTTTGGACATGAATTCAGAAAAGAAATTTGGAATACGGTTGCTACCTTATAAGAGTGGTGCTGAAGTATTACTTTGTCCCAGTAGAATTAGGATAGTGATTCCACATAGTATTTTCTGTGTGAATTATATGATCCAGTAGGATCTTTTTTCATGGTGTTTGCTCAACATTCTCCTATTCAACAAAAATATTTCTGAAGTTGTTTGATCATGACAGATCCTATCTGATATACATACACAAATACATACATACATACATACATACATACATACATACATACATACATACATACATACATACATACATACACACACATACATGGATTTTGTAGCCACACATTTCAACAAATGACAATGCAAGCAGCATTGTGGCACCAGCTTCACCCCTTTTGTATATTGTGTGATGTCACAATTCAAGTCCCAAAAAGGCAGGGTTTATATTGCAAGACTGCTTTTATCATTCTGTCCACTTTCCCTCCCCAAAGATGCTTTTAGTTCCTAGTTTCCATTTCTAACTTATGTGTATATTAGCCATGACATTTGTTCAATATCATCAAATTTTGGAATGAGGAGGTCTCTTTTGAATCTCCAGCATTCCACTTATTGCTTTATGGCGAATTTGGCAACTCACATCCTTAGATAGCACTCCTTAGTGACTTCTTTAGGCAGTATCAGAATTGAAAAAGGCTACATCTCGCTTGTCAACATTTATGCTTGCTATTTTCTGAAATAAATTGCATTATGCTGTGTGGGTAGAGAAAACAAAACCTTCTTTGCCTGTAAGAACTGAATTGCTTCCACTTAATTCTCACACCAGAGCCAAGTAACTCTCATTACTAAAGAATCAAATCAGTAACATCAATTCATAGTAGATCTTTATGAAGCTTTTGATAAGGAAGCATTGGAAAAGCCAGGCCATTCTGAGTTAAGAGGCCAAACTGCACAGATTAGAAATTACCTAAAAGACATAGAGGAACTTGTAAGGGAACACCAATCAATATTTATAATCATAATCACTAGTCAGTAATAAATTGCAACAATAATTCTGCAAGATAAGAAAGGTTCCTACTACCATAGTATGAATCATAAATAATGCAAATTGACTAGTTCTCATATCTTATGAAAACAACTGTAAGTCAGAATGAAGCTGGCACCAGGAAAGCCATATTCCAATGAAGACCAGTATGCATCATCGCAAACTTGGCAACCTAGAGGTAAGTTGTTGGAGCCTGAAACTGAAATTCAACAGCCTGAAGCTGTTATAATGTTGTCCAACACAAGCAAAACTCAAGGCTCTTGCCAACTGTTGGGGCAGCAACATCTCAAGTTGTTTTCCTAACGAAAGATATTGCCTTCCCCTCAGAATCTTGCTGTTCCATTCAGATATCAACTTCTAATATTACCCTATTATGAGTCGCTTAAATCGAATTCCTTCATGATACTTCAGGGCACCACCTAAATCCTGGAGTAGGATTAAGAAGCATATCTTATTCAAGACTTCCCCTACCCAGTGTCCTTCTCCAGGGCTATGAATATGGGCGCTGAACTTCAACGTGCTGGGAAGGTAGCAAGTGGAGGGGTTAAAGACATCTGACCAATACAAACCGTTGGGTTGCCAGTTTAAATTATAGAATCTAGTCAGAAGTTATTTCAAGTGAACATAATCTATTATATTTATCAGAAGAGTTTAAAATTATTCCCACAAAGAGAACAGTAGATAGAAACAATAAGATAAGGTAACCTTTATTGTCATTTTTTTTTCCTGTGGGCACTCTGGCACACATTAAAAATGAAATTCTGTGGCCTGCTCTCAAACATGCACACATACATTACACATATATTGATATGCTATATACATACATATGTATATACTACACCCTAACATATAAATACATATAAATATTAAAACCGTCCATTTTGAATACATAGTGGAAAGAGGAAACTTGAGAGTTCACAAGGTTGATGCTGTGAGGAACAAAACTGTGACTGAATGTAGATGTTCTGCTTTGGATACCACAAAGCTTCCTCCCAGAAGATAACAAGGAAAACAGGTTGTGAAGAGGATGTGTAGCGCAGGGGTGAAATGCTCCCGGTTTGCTCGTACCTGTCGGTCGCCGTAGAGCCGGTCGCCAAGGTAGCGCGAGGCGCCGCCCACCCGCCCGGATGCCGCCATTTGGGTTCTTTTACCCTCTGCACATGCGCAAAGCGTTCTCTGCATGTCACTACATTTATATTTACTTGTCAGCTGGACTCTTATTCTGAAATGACAATGTACACTGATATGCAGTCATGTGATACCTGTACTGCGCATTTGTTAATCTTTTTTTGTTTGTTCTGTTTGTTCTTCACCATGTAGGCACGGACTTAGATGTTCTTATTTTTGTTTTGCAAATATATTACTTTTATTCTTTCCTGGCCTCCGGTCTTATTCTTGAGAATTGAGAGCGTGGGAACAAGATTCATTACACCTCTAATTATTTTTCTCTGCAACAGTGCATTCGCAGAGGGTAAAAGAACCCAAATGGCGGCATCTGGGCGGGTGGGCGGCGCCTTGCGCTACCTTGGTGACCGGCTCTACGGCGACCGACAGGTACGAGCGAACCGGGAGCATTTCTCCCCTGATTTCTACCCACATGTTATGTCTGCCAGAAGCATGCTCTCAAAAAGGATATGACATAGGGTATAAATAAGTAAATAGATTAATCACTACTGGTTAAAATTAATTGCCTGTAAACTGAAATATCCTATTTATATAATTAACGGATCCTCTATCTACCTGTACTGCCCATTCTTCTTCTCATATACAAACCGTTCACATACACACAAATGTATTGTACATATGTGGGCATTCCCATCTCCTTCGAGCAGAAATAACAGGGGGGAAAAATACCATGATGGAGATGGGATCAGAGGAGAAAGAAATTGAACTGGATGGAAAGGAAAGAGAGAGAGAGCACAATGGAATAGAATGAAAAAGAGGTAAAGGAAAGAGGTAAACAACAAGGGAAAGGAGAGAAGTCCTGTTTATGTATTAATAGAGTTGGAAGGGACCTTGTAGGTCTTCTAGTCCAACCCCCTGCCCAAGCAGGAGACCCTACACTATTTCTGACAGATGGCAGTCCAATCTCTTCTTGAAAGCTTCTAGTGATGAAGCTCCCACAACTTTTGAAGGCAAGCTGTTCCATTGGTTGATTGTTCTCACTGTCAGAAAATTTCTCCTTATTTCTAGGTTGAATCTCTCCTTGATCAGTTTCCATCCATTATTCCTTGTCTGGCCTTCAAGTGCTTTGGAAAATAGCTTGACCCCTTCCTCTCTGTGGCAGCCCCTCAAATATTGGAACATGGCTATCATGTCTCCCCTGGTTCTTCTTTTCACTAGACTAGCCTTCACTAGACTATTAGAAAAAGGTTTCTCTCTCTAATTAAAAAAAAAGATTAAATTCATCAAGCAAGCAGCACCTCCTCCTGAGAAATTTGCAAGTTCTGATTTTTCTTTTCTTTTCTTTTGTACAGGAGACAAATACTTGCCATTTTAGTGGAGAAAACAGTATATCATAATTTATTGGAATTTGTGCGCTGTACTTCAATATGAACTGAGGACAAGGCAATTATACAGTAATGTTTTACATTTTATTTATTAAATTTATATGTTGCCCATCTTTCTGGCCAGAATGACATTCTCACCCTAATGCCCCATTTGTTACCCATGAAAAGATCTATTTTGTTTTATCAGCCCGCCTGCCTCAGCTGTCAGGGACCAACTATAGAGATGAACCCAGAATCCTTTGTGGGCTTTCCCCCCTTAACATATATGGTGGTATCTGAGTTGTAGCTCTACATTTGCTTGACATCAAGGAGGAGAGTTTTTTCATAGGCTATATTTGGTCCCAATATGGCAGTCAGTGAGTGAAAAACAGAGGAATACAGTATTGGGAGCAATCAAAGATAATTTTAAGAAAAGGGGGATTCTTCGAACTGCCAGCTAAGATGATGGAATCTGAGATGAAGAACACCCTTCCTCTGGGTAACAAATAGTTTGCTATTTAGAGATGCATGATGTGGAGGTATGGTACCAAAGGTGCTTTTTTTCAGGAGGCAACTGGACTTCTTTGTTTTTTCTTTGAAGATGTTTTGCTTCTCATCCAAGTAGCTTCTTCAGCTCTGACTGGATGATGGGGAATGGAAGGAATGGAAGAAATCCCTCCATTCCCCACCATCCAGTCACAGCTGAAGAAGCTTCTTGGATGAGAAGCGAAACATCTTCAAAGAAAAAACAAGAAAGTCCAGTTGCCTCCTGAAAAAAAGCACCTTTGGGACAACCATGACCTGGATGACTGAGAATCTCCATAGACTTGCGGGGTATGTCATTCATGAAGGTAACTTCAAAACTTTGAATTGTAGACACAGATATGATAGATTGAAAGATCCCCACCTAAACCTTTTGGATGAGAGTCAGTTCTTTGACTATTTTTTTCTAAAAAATTATACTGCCATCCTTCAAAATACTTTGTTTGGCAGAGAAAAAGGTAATAGTATATGCACTAAGTACCTTCTCATTGCAGGTGTTTTGTTCTGTAAAAATAAATAGATGTGGCCTTAGTTTAACCCGTAGGGTATGTGTTCTGGTCACAATTTTATTGAGTGGCCATCTGTTTCATACAAAAAACAATTCAGCCCTGTGATGAAGCAGGGTTTATTACACTATTGCTGTTGATTGGAAATTTGGAAGTAATGTGTTTGTGGTCAATTAAGCTTCACACCATTGTCAAGTTATTGTGTGGAAAGATAGCTACACTCACAGCTGGCAACTTGGAATATTGCCAAGGGCCACCCACCCTCTCTGGATAATTGATTCCACTTTATTAACTTTTCTGTTAGGAAATTAGGTTCTTTAAAACAAAACATTAAATCAGAATCTGTTTTTCTGCAGTTTACATCCATTATGCTGGAATGAAAGAGAACAGCTTTGACCTTCTACTACGAAACAACCTTTCAGGTATTTGAAAACTACAACTATATTCCCTCTCAGTCTTCTTTTGTCAAGGCTACATGACTTCTTCTTCTTGTGCCATATCCATTATCAGACATTGGCGATCCTATTTTTATCAACAGCTGCATGAAAAAGTGCTGCTGAGTTTTGTCCAAATCAGTCCCTTAGATTTTGAAGCCATGATGTTCTACTTCTGCCTGGACTTAGTTTACCTTCTATCTTTCCCTGGAGGATTAAGTGAAGTATGCCATATTTTTCCAGGTGTCATATCATATGTCCAAAATATTCTAACTTTCACTTTTTTATGGTTTTGATGATTTCCCTTGGCTTTCCCAGGCAGCTTATCACCTCCTCATTTCTGATTTTGTCAACCCAGCTTATACGTAACAGCCACCTGTAAATCCACATTTCAAATGCTTCTAGTCTCTTCAAGTGGCTTTCTATCAGAGACCAACTCTCTACTCCATAGAGCAGGATAGAAATGATGTAGCATCTGACAAGGCTACATGACACTCAACAGTTTCAATCACTCTTTATAGTTTCTAGTACCCTGATCATCTTAAATGCCCTTCTTCATATCTTTCTCAAAAAGATTATTTGGAAATAATGTTGATGCCTAGTTGATAGAAATTATGTTGATGTAATCAACAACTGCATTTACCTTTTCTGCAACCACATCCTGCAGCTTGCAATCAATTATATTCCAAGATTTATTTTTTTCATATGGAATTCTCTTATTGCCCTAGGCTGCATCAACAGAGGGCTAGCATCAAAATCATGAGAAGTGATAGTTCCACTCTATACTGCACTAGTAAGACCACACTTGGAATATTGTATCTGGTTCTGGGTACAACAATACCAAAAAGATGGTGAGGCTCTAGAAAGAGTGCAGAGAAGAGCAACAAAGATGATGAGGGGACTGGAGGCTAAACTATACCAAGAATGGCTAAGAGAACTAGGTATGTTTAGCCTAACAAAGAGAAGGCTTAGTAGAGATAAAGATAGCCATCTTCCAATACTTGAAGGACCATCACAGAGAAAAGGGGGTTGATTTATTCTCCAAAGCACCAGAGGATAGGACAAGAAGCAATGGATGGAAGCCAGAGGTGGGTTCTTACCAGTTCTATCTGGTTCTTTAGAACCGTTAGTAACTCGGCTATGATGTCACGGAGCCGGTTGTGTCAGTGTCTCTGTGGGCACCGCCATCTTGGATTTTGCTTCTGCGCATGCGCAGAAGCTAATCTTTGCTTCTGCGCATGTGCAGAAGCTATTTTTTGATTGCTGTGGGCGTGCGTGCGTGCCCGGCGCGACCCTGAGCGAACCGGCAGTAAAAGGATCCACAACCCACCCCTGGTGGAAGCTTTTCAGAGGGAGACCCAACCTGAAACTAAGGAAAAATTTCTTGACAGTGAGAACAACTAGTCAATGGAACCCCATGCCTCCTGGAGTCATGTGTGCTCCATCACTGATGGATTTTAAGATTTGTCCAGGATGGCATAGGGCCGTGATGGCAAACCTATGGCACGCATGCCACAGGTGGCACGCGGAGCCATATCTGCCGGCACGGGAGCCATTGCCGTAGATCAGCTCACCAGCTGATTTTCAGCTGGCCACGTCCCCCTCCCCTCCCAGGAGTCTCCACGGCCCGTTTTGAGGTAAGTAAAGGGCTCATGCGGAGGCTCTGGGAGGGCGTTTCTGGCCTCTGGAAGGCCTCTGGGGGGGAGGCCATTTTCACCCTCCCCAGCCTCCAGGAAAGCCTCTGGAGGCTGGGGAGAGCGAAAAATGGGACTTCCAGCCCCATCGGAAGTCGGGGTGTTATGTTCTAACTGTTTCAACTGTGTTGCATGGTTCCAACCAGGTCCAGCGTTTGAGCGGGAAAAAGCTCAAACGCTATTGGCTGGTCTGTCTGACAGCTCCCTATAAAAGGGCAAGCTGTCAGACTGCTCTTTGCTGGTTGCTTACACAAGAGCTGAAATAAAGAGCTGCTTTGGAAGTCTGTCTCCTGTCATCTCTACCCACTATCTAACAGTGGCGACGAGGGCTTGGGCCAGGAGAACTGTGACTAGCTTCTTCAGCACTTTCAACCAGCCAGGCAGACATCTTCCTGCCTCCTTCTGCCGCTATGTCCACCTTCCACCCGCCGGCGCTTTTCGACCCGACCAGGGAGAAATGGGACTCCTACATGCGGCGATTCG
>QLTV01000965.1:5316135-5329819 GCA_003457575.1 Thermophis baileyi | reverse complement strand
AGCGTCCATGCTCGAGCCGCGGAGCAGCAGCAGACCTGTCCGCACAGGCCGCTGCCTCACCACCAACTGATTTGCGCAGGTCTAGTAGGGCTCCAAAACGCCCCGCCTACCTGCGTGATTACGTATGCTGGACAGCTCCATCCAGGAGGGGAGGGGTGTTATGTTCTAACTGTTTCAACTGTGTTGCATGGTTCCAACCAGGTCCAGCGTTTGAGCGGGAAAAAGCTCAAACGCTATTGGCTGGTCTGTCTGACAGCTCCCTATAAAAGGGCAAGCTGTCAGACTGCTCTTTGCTGGTTGCTTACACAAGAGCTGAAATAAAGAGCTGCTTTGGAAGTCTGTCTCCTGTCATCTCTACCCACTATCTAACACGGAAAATGGGCCGTTTCTGGCCTCTGGAGGGCCTCCGGGGGGGGGAGGCCGTTTTCGGCCTCCCCAGGCTCCTAGAAAGCCTCTGGAGCCTGGGGAGGGCGAAAAACCCACCGTGCCATCGCGTGCCAAAAGCGGGGGGTCTTGTGCACATGTGCAGGGGGGTAGGGGAACATTGAATGATGGGTGTGGGCATGCACGCACGCGATCCCCCCATGCTCCCCCCACTTTTGGCACACGATGGCAAAAAGATTAGCCATCACTGGCATAGGGACTCCTGCCTTGGGCATGGAGTTAGACTAGAAGACCACTAAGGTCCCTCCCAACCTTATAACTCTATTTATATCTCTATCACCACAAAGCCCTGGGTGTCAGCACCTCCTGCTTGTAGCTGAAGCAAGTTCATATAGAAGCTATCTCACAAGGCTGTGTTCAAAATGGGAACAGTGGAACTCATCTTTTACTTTAAGAGACCATACTGTAATTTATAGATTTGGTTTTATTTCCTTATTTGTGTTTGGTCTTGAGAGTAGGGATAAGAGCCCCATTGGGCAGGCTGGTAATGCCAAGTGGCAATGGGCATAGATAAGGCCAAATTGACTATTCCCTTTTTTTAAAACTCATGTTTCGGTAGGAGCAAAATGCCTTTTTTGTTGTTGTTAAAGCTATTTTAGACCTTCTCTACAGGTTTTTTTGTCATCTCAAATAAATGAGAAACTCTGTTGCTGACTTTCAGCAATTTTGGTTGGTTAGGACTGTAGAGCTTTAAAAATGAGTTCATTCCATGTGTCCCTGGAGAACTTAGATTGCCTATATTTGATATAAAATATATATTTTTTAAAAAAGTTAGGAACAGCAATACCTGGCCATTATTTATCAGCAGAACCCCAGCAAACTAACAATAACAAGAAGATTGTGTGACTGGTCTTTGTCATCTTGCCATAGACATTCATCCTTTATTGATAATATCTTATTATTCTCTTTAAAATTGAGTTGTTTTCTCCAGCAGCCATTTAAATGCATAACAAAGGAAACTATTAGGAGCCAGAAAGTAGAGAGCCTTGAACAGTGCCAAGATTAATCCACCTTTCCTAGAAAAGCAATTTGTTTAAGTGTTAGTTACCATCACAAGCTAGTGGCCGCTGAATAGTGTAAATATTAACTTGCTTTCCATTTGCTTTTATTTTTAAGTAGCACAGGCAAATCTAGAGAAATGTGTTTATATATTTTTTAAATAAAGGAAAGGAGAAAATAATTCCAAGAATCTGGGAATGGAAACAATCAAATTCATCGGAAACAGGTGACACCAAGGCAGAGCCTGCTAAATGATGAGATTGGTTACCTTGGAAACAAGCTTGGAATCCTTCATCAGATAACAATATGATGCAGAATGTTGGCCTCTCTCCCTCCCCCTTCTCCCCAGGTTGTTACAAGGATTTAAGATGGCATATTATGGAAAGGAAGACATTTACCCCAAACTTTTCATTATTATTTTGTGCCCTCTTCTTCTCTTGGGAGTTATCTAATTACTCAACTTCCACATAAGATATATGCAGGGGGAAAAATATGATGACTTCACATTTTGTTTTGTACCAAATATATTTTTTTAAATCAGTGATAAAAAAATACATCTTGAAAAAGAAATTGTCCATAAACAGCCAACAAATGTTTCATCCAAAGGCAATTCTGACCTGACAAGTATTCACAGTGATGATGGATTAGACCAGTGATGGCGAACCTTTTCAGCACCGAGTGCTGAAAAGGTCGTGCAGAAACGTTGCACGCTCTTGTCGGGGCCACGCTCCAGAAAAGCCAAACTTCCGGGTTCTAGCATGCATGTGCGCCCGACAATCAGCTGGCCGGCACGCATGCGCAGGCCGGTTTTCGGCACTGCCGCACGCGCGAAGGGATAGCACTCCAGAAAAGCCAAATTTCCGGGTTCTGGCGTGCATGCGCACCCAACAATCAGCTGGCCGGCGCGCATGCACACACCGGTTTTTGGCACTGCAATGCGCACGGACAGCTGATCGTCGTGCGCACATGCATGCCAGAAACCCGGAAGATAAACAGGCAAAGCTGCGTGTGCCGGGCGACATGACTTCATTTGCCACTTTGGGCACGCGTGCCATAGGTTCGCCATCACGGGATTAAACTAAATGAAAAATCCCAGAGGCGCGGCCCCCTCCAAACCACACAGATATAGGTTTAGGGAAAGGCTGCTTTCAGTCTGAGAAAATTGGCAAAAACTTCCCTGATGATCTGATTTCCTTCCTTGAATACTGTAACTGTGCTCAGGTATGAAATCTGCCCTCCTGCATATAAGAAGGAGATCAAACTATAAGTAAATTGCTCACAGATTATATCCATGCTTTCTACTCAAAAGATTTTCTCTTTGGGTATAGAAGACAGATTTCTCTACGCAAGAGAGGCAATAAGGTGATTCAGGAAAAAGATGGGAACATGAAATGAAAGATATGTGAGGAACAAGCTTGAAGCCCAAACTGTGAGATTGTCTTCCAATCATCTAAAAATGAAAATGTTCTGGTTGCTCAGCTGAAAAACAAGACATCTGTGTCTTAATCTTTTTTATGGTAAAGCTCTGGACAATCTAATTTCTACATAGACCATAGCAGTATCTATATATTTAGAGTTGTTTTGGGCAGCAGTAGAATATTAATGCAATAAATAAATAAATATCAATTACCATCACCCATCCTCCTATTTAATCAAAACTACAACCTGGGGACTTGGGATTCTCGTTAGCCATCAGAAACTTGCTCTCTATGTAGAATTATTACCCTCAAAATAGCCTTGGAACTTAGTCCTCATAGATAATATTTAATGGAAAATCACCACTGAGTTACATTATTGGCCAGGCATTGGTATAGCAACATCTCCAACTGAGTCTAAAAGGCTACTGATATACTATATTAGCATGAGGTTATAGATATTAAGCTACGAAACTAGGATTCTCATTCCATGTTTCTAATTTTAGGGACAGCAAGCTAAATCACAGTTCATATATGAAGTATAAAACCAGGGCTGCTATGCCTGTACAATGATCTGGATTTGAAAGAAAAAAGGGCGTATCAGATCAAATGAATGCATATCGCAGCAAAAAAAGATACAGCATTTTAAGGGAGTTGTCAATAGGCATGGAGTGCACCATTATATGGCTATAAATCATTTCCTCCCACCTCACCTTTTGAGCTTGGGTCACTCCACAGTCCTAATACTTCTCCAATCCCATATTGTACACGAAATATCAGGGTGCAAAAACATTTGCATAAGATTCCCCCCATCACACCATTCTCTGTTAACAGTCAGGACCAGCTCATACAGTACAGGTAGTCCTCAACTTACGACCATAATTGAGCCCAAAATTTATGTTGTTAAGTAAGACATTTGTTAAGTGAGTTTTGCCCCATTGTATGACTTTCTTGCCACAGTTGTTAAGTGAATCACTGCAGTTGATAAGTTAGTAACCCAGTGAACTAGTGAATCTGGCTTCCCCATTGGCTTTGATTGTCAGAAGATTGTCACAAAAGGGGATCACATGATCCTGGGACACAGCAATGGTCATAAATATGAACCAGTTGCCAAGCATCTAAATTTTGATCACATGATCATGGGGATGCTGCAAAGGTCATAACTGTGAAAAACAGTCGTAAATCACATTTTTCAGTGCCGTTGTAACTTTGAATAGTCACTAAACGAACTGTTGTAAGTCAAGGACTTTCTGTATAGCACTATAATCAATTATAAAGTACTTAATGTGTGACATGTATTTTAAGGTAAAGATCAGGGGTGGGTTCCAACTTACCTTGCTGCCGGTTTGCTCCCTCCCGCGCCGCGTGGGCGCGCCTCTTGGGTGCAGTAACAAAAAATCCGGAAAAACAAAACAAAAACCAAAGCCGAAAAAAAGATGGTGACCTCATGCACAGTACCAGAAGTCGGCTTCTGCGCATGCTCAGAAGGAAAAAAAATTAAAAAAAATTCAAAAAAAAAAATTAAAAAAAAATTCAAAAAAAAAATTAAAAAAAAAGATGGCGGCCCCCACGGACCGACCGATCCTGTTCGGTGATGTCATCGTGACATCACCAGTGGGCTGCTACCGGTTCGGGAGAACCGGTCCGAACCGGGAGGAACCTACCCCTGGTAAAGATGTAAACTTTTTTTAAAAAGAAAACCAGGGTTAAATGCATGGTGCCCCCATAAAATATCATGAGCCCAAAGGCATTAGCAAATCAGAATCTGATACTTCTTTGTCATCCTGCTATTTCATTGCAAACACCAGTTTAAGTAGAAATGCATTTGTGTAAGGGTGTTTTTGAGAAAATTATAAAATAATTTTCAGAGTCCTACATGGAAAAAAATCATATAAATTAACCTCTGAAATGAATATACTTTCACATGTAATTTCAGGTTCAGGTTTGACTGTACAGAGATATAATCTGAACTGAGATTCACTGAAGAAAAGTGTGCAAGGAGTATCCATTAGTCTTCCTTCTCAACATTTTAATTTCCATTATAAGGCTAGACAATCTGTGACTTTTGTACTTTGCTAAACCACTGTGGTGGCACAGTGATTAGAATGCAGCATTGCAGGCTAATTCTGCTGACTGCCAGCAGTTCGATTCTCACCGGCTCAAGGTTGACTCAGCCTTCCATCCTTCTGAGGTCGGTAAAGTGAGGAGCCAGATTGTTCGGGGCAATGTGTAGACTCTGTACACCCCTTAGAGAGGGCTGTAAAGCACTGTGAAGTGGTATATAAGTCTAAGTGCTACTGCTAAGTGCTATTTCCTACATCATCATCAACCATATTTCTGAGGGATTCTGGGAAATTTCACTGAAGTCGTTGTCAACATCTGAAAGGACATAGATTTCTATCCTGCTAGTACTTTATTTTGGAGTGTTGTGTGGAGAGCAAAAAACCAGGAGAACTCTGGTGGTACCTTTTTAGATCAATAAATTTTATTAAAAGGCATAAGCTTCACCTCAGGGAAGCTAATCCCTTTTAATAAAAATTGTTAGTCAGAAAAAGATGCTGCTAGACTCATCCTGATTTATTATCCTGGCACTTAAGTTAACAGTGTTATCACCTAGACTTTACAGTCATGGCTATAATCTTGTGTAGCACATCAATCAATACTCTTCTTGATTTAAAATGAACCAAAGAAATTATTGAGATAGCTGCTGTTACTAAGGCTAGAAACACCTTGGTGATGATACTAGGCGCCTGGAATCTACAGGTATATATATATAAAAGCCAAATACCACTCTCTCATCATGAAATCTCCAGAACTGTAAAGCCTACAAACTTGAAACTTGGCACGTATGTTCCTCTTGACTTCTAGGTGTTCGCTAAGAAAGGATTTTTCGAAATGACCATCAGATCATTAGTATTTCTTATACAGTAATTATATTAACACACTCTGATGCTAAGGAGTTAGACGTTCTACTCCCCCTCCCCACCTGGCGCCAGCGTGTGACTCATCCGGCCTGCGGGCTGGGAGTTTAGACATTCTACTCCCCCTCCCCACCTGAAAAGAACTCTGTTCCAACTGCCAGTTGCCTTACATTAACACGCTCTGATGCTAAGGAGTTACACATTCTACATAAATTTTCAAGCTTTACATAAGTGTCAATTTATCAAGCCCGATCACATAGTTTCATAGCGAAGCACAGGTATCCAGCTACTAGTTCTAACATAAAAGAATATCTACTGTCTGTTCTCATTCTTCAGGAGAACAACAGATAGTTCTTACTAAGACAGCCCTTCACTTTTGATTTGAGGATATCATAGATCTGGAGTCTGATATTATAATCCAGGGACTGTATTGTCCTCAACTACTTATTGCGCTTACATTTTAGTATTGTCAATCAAAGGTATTGTTCTAGATTCTTAGAAATGTATTGCAACATGTTCAGGATCTATTCAAGTGAGCAGAATGAAGTTGTGCTTTACTGATTGCTATCATATATAATTATTGTTCTACTTGGATAAATTGTGACAGAGATGTGATTGTTGGTTGTTGTTCCTTAAATATTCTATAAATACTAATGCCATAATACCAAGGCTTTATTCTGATGGATCTAAGGCAATATACACTATAAACGTTAGCTGATAGTTGCCCTTATAAATCAATTTATACTCTGTAGAGCCAGACTGTAATTTTTAAAAATCTGAACACTGAAGTATTTAATTTCATTCATCTATATAACCAATGCCACAATTTTTATGTTTCTTTCTTTTGTGGGAATCACACTGGCTTTTTTCACTGTACACCAGGGGTGGGTTCCTCCCAGTTTGGACCGGTTCGCCCGAACCGGTAGTGACCCGCTGGTGATGTCACGATGACATCACCGAACCGGATCGGTCGATGCCGGTCCATGGGCGCCGCCATCTTTTTTTTAAAATTTGTTTTGATTTTTTTTTGAATTTTTTTTCTGGGTTTTTTTCCTTCTGTGCATGCGCAGAAGCCGAGTTTTGGGCGCCCTGAGCCAGCGGCTAGGTGGAAAAGAAGCCTCTAAGCTTCCAAGTTCAGCAGCAGGCTTGGTCCCTTCACAGGGTCGCTTTTCTCCGCGCCCAAGAAAGATCAAAAGGCGCGGAGCAGCCTTTAAGGACAAAGTTGGCATAGCCACCTAAAGGTAAGAAAAGGAACTACTCAGTTAAGAAGCTCTCTGGGATGGGTAAACAAGTGTGGGGAGGCGAAGGGGGGAGAGAAGAGAGAGCGCTAGGCAGGAGCCACAGGAGGAGGAGGCCAGAGGCTCTCCACCCCCGAGGTGGAGAAGGAAACCAGGCCAGCCTCAAAAGCCAAACATTCAGCTGCACTGAAAGGCTTTGTGGGGGGTGCGGAGCAGCCCATCAGCAGAGGTGCTCTCCGGGAAGGACGGGAGAAGCTGCTCCCCCTGAAGCAGCGGCTCTGCATGGCCCAAGTGCCGGTCTCTGCCGTTTGTGTGTGTGAGAGTGTGTGTGTGTGTGTGTGAGAGAGAGAGAGAGAGAGAGAGAGGTATGTGAGAGAATGTGTGACAGAGAAGAAAAAAAGAGAGAGAAAGAAAAAGACTGAGAAAGAAAGAAAGAGAAAGAGAAAGAAAGAGAGAAAGAGAGAAAGAAAGAGGGAAGGAAGGAGAGAGAGAGAGAAGAGAAAGAAAGAGGAAGGAAGGGAGAAGGATTTGTAACAGTATGCGAAATTGCTCCGTGCTTCTGAGCAGCCTCCTTCTACGGTAGCTAGCGCAAATTTCCAGCTCTTCCCTCTTCATTTCTATCACCCCCACCCATGTCTCTGGCTGCCCAAGGCAGAATGAAAAGAGAGACACAACGCGCGCACAGAAACCTCCCTCTCCAGTTATCACACCGAAAGAAACCCGAATTCAACACACTTTCTTCCACCAATCTCTCCGGTATTAAAGCGATCAGGACTCCTGTCTCTCTTTCCCAGCGTGAGATCGTACTAAAGCAGAGGTCTTCAAACTTGGCAACTTTAAGACTTGTGGACTTCAACTCCCATAGCTATGCTGGCTGGAGAATTCTGGGAGTTGAAGTCCACAAGTCTTAAAGGTGCCAAGTTTGAAGATCTCTGGTGTATCTCTATGTGTCTTTGCCTAGCCCTGCATAGACAACAAAGTGTCAGCTAATCCTCCCTCTGGCGGTGTGCGGGGGGAGAGGGGGGGAGAGAGAGAGAGAGAGAGAGAGAGAGAGAGAGAGAGAGAGAGAGAGAGAGAGAGAGAGAACGCGGCTCCGTTCCAGATATGGCCAAAACACCTCTCACCCCTCCCCTCCCCACCTGATCGGAGAGTATATATAGTAGATAATGTATATTTTTGTGTGCCTGTGTGTAATATGTATGTACACATATTGCATATATACATAGGATTAAATAGTATATTTTGGATGTTCAGTAGTAGTAAATAGATAGAGAAATTGTGTTGTGGCTTGCCCCCCGTCCCGTGCAGCTGCTCATGGATCCGGAAGAACAAGAACAGACCATAGGGTTGCAAGAGCAGTCTGTAGCTCTGGCACCGGAGTCCGAGACCTGTAGAAGGAGGTCTACTCACAGGTAAACCTGCAGGCAGAGGGGCCACGCCCTAAGCCTATATAAGGTTGACTCACAAAGGGCAATCTTGCTGGAAACAACTTATGTCTTTTACCTGGCTTCTGATTACTCTGTCGGTGATATCAGTTGGACGAACTCCAGTCCGGGCTCTCGGCCAATTCCAGCAAGTGAAGCAATTAAGGACTTCATAATCTGTTTGTTTTGTTTTGTATTTGAAATCCCGGCCAAAGTGTTATGTGAGTGGTAACAAGCACTTTGGGAGAAACTCTGAACTTAAATGATCACTAAGCCTTGATTAGTGATAAAACCTTCTTTAGTTTGGACAAGTCTGTGTGTGTGTCATTTCTGGGGGTTTGCTGCGCTGGGTCACAACAAATTGTATCTCGTTGAGGCCTTTGAGGCGAGGAGTGGCTAGGCACCCTAACCTTTGACGTGAGTGACGTCAAGCTGGCCACGCCCACCCAGTCACATGACCACCCAGTCACATGATCACCAAGCCCCCCCCCACCCAGTCACATGACTGCCAAGCCACTCCCATCCGGTCACATGACTGCCAAGCCACTCCTACCCAGTCACATGACTGCCAAGCCATTCCCACCCAGTCACATGACCGTCAAGCCACTCCCACCCGGTCACATGACCATCAAGCCACTCCCACAAAATTAAGCCACGCCCACATAGTGGTAGTAAAAAATTTTGGAACCCACCCCTGCTGTACACTTATTAACTTTTCTTTCAGGCATGACAGTTATTAATCATTCTGTATGTTCATCAATTTACTCTATTTGAAAAGTGTTTATCACAAGTGTCCCTCTGTGAAAGGCTCAAAACTAGAAATGGGCAGAAGATTTTGCAGAGAAGCAACTTGAATGAATAAATAAATTAATCATTAATTGTGATGTTTATACCTGTTTTCTTGTTTCACTCTCATCTCTAAATAAAAGAAGAATAATCCTGGTGGTGCAGTAGTTTAAATGCACTCTGGAGTTAGCCTGGAGTTCAATCCTGATGGGCTCAATGTTGACTCAGCCTTCCATCCTTCTGAGGTCGGCGAAATGAGGACCCGGATTGTTGGGGGGCAATATAGTGACATTGTAAACCACTCAGAGAGTGCTGTAAAGCACCGTGGACAGTACATATAAGTCTAAGTATTAAGTGCTATCTCTAAATAAAAACAAAAATGGCTCTGTGAGACTTCTGTGGTCCTTCAGAAACCTGCAAGTTCAATTGAGAGTTCATATATTTTCGGTACAGGCATTTTCCCCCCAGATTATCCCTGTTGCAAACCTAGAAATGCTAATTAAAAATGTGCTAGACATTGCTACAAATTATAAAATCCTCCGAGTCCCCTTCTAAGAAATCATACCTTTTTTTCAACTGTTAATTAGGGAACATTTTCTGAAAACATTCTTAATGATTGTTGCATGCTCAATTCAATCTTATTTAAATAAGTAAGCAAAGGGGGATCTGAAACTGTCTGGAAATGATTTATTATGAAATGCCCACTCAAGGTTGTCAGTGGTTATAATATTGATTGATTCACAAACTGAATTTTGGAAACTAGAGTTTGCTAAGAAAAACTGCCTGTTAGTGTAACCCTAATCCTTTCCCTCAAAGGCTGAAAATACCTCACATCATTAAGAGGGGGAAAAGGTGTCCCAAATGGTGTGTATTGTGTATGTGTGCATGCACGCCTTAGATATGAAGACCCAGCAAGTCATAATCTCCCAAAATGAGTGCATGTAAATTGCCAGGTGGGACATGCACTCATTCCACTTTTCATATATTTGATATTAATCTTGGATCTAGAAACAGAACTTTTAGAGTAACCTTCATAACTTCCTTTTAATCAGAGATTTATATTTAACATACAGTCATGCACTGATTTATATTTAACACACAGTCATGCACTGATATCTTTCCTTATGATGCAGGCAAAGTTTGCAAAGTTTATGTGATCTCTTTCAGTAAAGAATTCTGACTGCAGAAAATTAGAAAACTACATTTTTTTTACTGGAGCTCCAGGACAGCCTTTATTGCCAGATGTAAAACAAATGTAAAACAAAGCACCCTTTCATAGCTTGTTATCATAGTTACTGCAGCATGACAGTTTAATATGAAAAATTTCCCAGAGGCTGCTAAAGTATTTCAAAATGGAGTCATGTTTGACCTAGCAATGAAACGGCCTAGTCTATATTAATCAGACTGTAAAGCTTTCCCCAGAGATGATTTTATTGGAATGGAAAAATGCTCCAGTTCTAAATTCTCTAAATACTCTAAATACTACCAGCTTACCATTATGTTCCCTATACCATAACTGAGAATATCACAATATTCTCTACAGGTAGTCCTCAACTTACAATCATTTGCTTAGCGCAGCGGTCCCCAACCTTTCCAGTTTTGCGGACCCAGTGGGGCGGGGGGAGAGTAATGATTCTGTGTGAGCAGCAGGGCACATGCTCGCATTCGCAGCTCCATTTGCACGAGCGACTGGCACTCATGCATGTGCATGAAGCTCTATTTGCACACCTGCTGCTCACACAATTAGAGCTTCATGCATGTGCAGAGTGCCCAGTGCTCGTGCAAATGGAGCTGCATGCGCTCACCCGATGCTTTGCACAGTCCGGTTCCGAATGGGCCGCGTCCAGGGGTGAAATGCTACCGGTTTGGGCCGGTTCACCCGAACTGGTAGTAAAAAATGCTACCGGTTCGCCCGAACTAGTATTAAAAAAATGCTTTAAAAAAGTAAAAAAAAGGTTCCGACGATCAATGTGACAATCAGCTGTGCCGCACGATCGTCAGAACCTTTTTAAAAACCTTTTTAAAGCATTTTTTACTACTGGTTCCGGTGAATAAGTAGTAAAAAATGCTTTAAAAAAGTTAAAAAAAAGAGGTTCCAACGATCGTGGGCACAGCTGATTGTCACAGCTGATCGTCGGAACTTTTTAAGTGGGCGTGGGTGGGTGGTCATGTGAGTGGTGGGCGTGGCCAAAAGTTGGCCACACCCACCCAGTCACATGACCCCCTCCACCAAGCCATGCCCACCAAGCCACGCCCACAGAACCGGTAGGGAAAATTTTTCAATTTCACCACTGGCCGTGTCACAGTAATGGGCTGTGGCCCAGGGGTTGGGGACCCCTGGTTTAGTGAATGTTTGAATTTACAACACTACTGGAAAAAGTGACTTACAACTGTTCCTCACACTTAATGACCATTGCAGTATCCTCAAGTTCATGTGTTTAAAATTTGGGCAATTGGCAACTGGCATGATTTGGGGTACCGTATTGCCATAAATGTACTTTAGAAACAGGGGCCGAGGTGGCGCAGTGGTTAGAGTGCAGTACTGCAGGCTACTTCAGCTGACTGTTCAGCAGTTCAGCGGTTCAAATCTCACTGGCTCAAGGTTGACTCAGCCTTCCATCCTTCCAAGGTGGGTAAAATGAGGACCCAGATTGTTGGGGGCAATATGCTGACTCTGTGAACCGCTTAGAGAGTGCTGTAAAGCACTGTAAAGCGGTATATAAATCTAAGTGCTATTGCTATTGCTATCTACCCATTTTATCCAGAAATGAGAATTGGTTCATAATGCATTGGTACCTGAAGTAAATAATAAGTTGCTTCTTTATCTGAACTGAAAAATATACTAACTAAAAAGGAAGAGTTAAAACAAAAGCCGAGCTTTATTTTAGGACAGTGGTTCTCAACCTTTCTAATGCTGCGACCCCCCCGCCACCGCGACCCCCCCCGCCGCCGCAACCCCCTCCCCACGCGGGATGAGTTGACAAAGGGGGTACCCTCTGCGCATGCGCAAAGCATTCTGCGCATGCGCAGAGGGTAGAAGAACCCAAATGGCGGCGTCCGGGCTACCAGCTGTCCGGCGATCCGCAGGCACGGCCGAACCGGGACCTTTTCACTCCTGCAGTGACGGTGGCACCAAAATGGCGGGCTAATGCGCGCGGTGACCCCTGTGAAATGGTCGTTCGACCCCCAAAGGGGTCGCGACCCACAGGTTGAGAACCGCTGTTTTAGGAGATATTTACTCAGGATCTTTAGCAGGCAGTTCTTCACTATAGGAAAAATCTGAAATGTTTACTTTGGGAATTAATTTGCCCAGCTAGAGTAGATTTTGGCATTCAGGTTAACACTCTCCTTCAAAAGAGTTAAGTACGGAAATATCTTCAATCTGCTCATGAGGAAGAAAAGTGTTAAAGATGGCATGTGTATATTGATGCATGTCTGTATGCCTTACGTATACTCAAGTTTTATGTTCTGTAAGATGGTGTTGCTTAAAAATGACAAAGCAGTCAATCATGAATTTTCAAACAAGAGATGATAAAGACCGTAGGGAAATAAATGAAGAACTAAATGAAGTACCATTTTTTCTAGAATGTAATGCCTCCTTTTCTTTCTTAATTCTGATTTTAAAAAGGCACATCTCCACTCTTTTCCTGCGTTTATTTTAAAATACAGTTCAGAAAATACCATATTGAAAGCAGCCTGGTGATTGGATATTCTACATCTAGCAAACTTGGTACATCTAATGTTCTGTATTAAGATGAAACATACTGTGGAATAAATTAATAATACTATCGTTCCCACAATCTTTACATTCTGAAATGTGCTGGCTTCAGCAGGATACTTTCTTGTGGAAGGAATAGCAATAGCAGTTAGACTTATATACAGCTTCATAGTGCTTTACAGCCCTCTCTAAGCGGTTTACAGAGTTAGCATATTGCCCCCAACAATCTGGGTCCTCATTTTACCCACCTCAGAAGGATGGAAGGCTGAGTCAACCTTGAGCCGGTGAGATTTGAACCGCCGAACTGCAGCTAGCAGTCAGCTGAAGTAGCCTGCAGTGCTGCACTCTAACCACTGCGCCACTATTGTGTAGTGGGCTGCAATAGGCAAACTCACATTTGATTATGAGAGTAGCAGATAAACACACAAAATAAATAAGATAATATGCTGGGAGGCAAGTGACATTCCATGATCGGTCTTGTTTTATGAGCCAAATTATACATTTCTTCTCCAGCAATTTACTGTACATCTGAATCAGGATAGCCTGGCAAAGCCAAGCTTCCTTCTTGGCATTGCCAGGCTATCCTGATTCAGATGTACAGTAAATTGCTCACAAAGCATCCACCACTGGCCTTATCTTGTCTCCAGGTTATCTTCCATACAATCTCAGATGGATTCTTTATGCATTGCAAAACATCCTTCCCCCCCCCCCCCCCAATTAAAAAATCATGAATCCATCT
>QLTV01000965.1:5292349-5304428 GCA_003457575.1 Thermophis baileyi | reverse complement strand
ATTCTTGAATACAGCTCTGTTGTCTGGAACCTGCACTGCATATCAGACATTGATACAATTGAGAGAGTCCAAAAATATTGCAGGAGAAGAGTCCTCCACTCCACCACTCGCAACAGAATACCTTATTCCACAAGACTTGAAATTTTGGGCTTAGACAACTTAGAACTACGTCGCCTTAGAACCGATCTAAATGTAGTCCATAAAATTATCTGCCACAATGTCCTACCTGCCAATGACTCCTTCAGCTTCAACCCCAACAATACACGAGCACACAATAGATACAAACTTCATGTAAACCGCTCCAAACTCGACTGCAGAAAACATGACGTCAGCAACAGAGTGATTAATGCCTAGAATTCACTACCTGACTCTGTGGTTTCTTCCCCAAACCCAAAAAACTTTAACCTTAGACTGTCTACTGTCGACCTCACCCCATTCCTAAGAGGTCTGTAAGGGGCGTGCATAAGCGCACCAGCGTGCCTACCGTCCCTGTCCTACTGTCCTATTGTCTTCATCTATCTGTATTCACTTTGATTATGTTTATGATTATACCTATACCTGCTATCTTGTACATGTTTGACAAATAAATAAATAAATAAATAAATAAATAAATAAATAAATAAAAAGACCTCCAGTGTCCCTTCTAACTCTGTTATTCTGTATTCTGTGTCACTGTTAGCTCCTGCTTTCAAAAGGTCTTCAGACAGAGACCAGGCAGACCTCCACTGGAAATGCTCCAGAGCCTCTAGATTTTCTGGACCAACCTTTAGGTTGGACTAGATTGGATTAGATGACTTCCAAGGTTTTCTTTAAAAACAATGATTCCATGCTCTATGAATAAGATATCTCACAAGAAAAAATAAGGGCCTCTTCAAAGTGCTATGATAGTTTTTTCCAAGTTTTCCACAATCATGTTGTGTACCAGGATAGTCTACCTTGTTGCTCTGTACTGGTGAAGCATTGGATTCAATTCTATAAATAATCAATGGGAAGCAAAGATGTAAATCTTAAAATATTAATGGAACAGAATGTTCTGTGAATGATAGTTACAAAGCTGAGAGTGCTCTTTTCCCAGCATGGGAAAATGTCTTCTGGGGTACACATGCTTTTAATAAAATAAGAGAAAGGGTATCTATTAAATCAAAGGACAAGTTTTAAATATTGTCATATGCAAACAAAGTTAGAAATATGGAAGATGGTTTGGGAGGTAGAATGACAAGAAGGAGCTGGGTTAGAAAGTTCCTATTTTAAACTTTGCTTTTGTAACATCTCTTCTAAATGATGGTAGCCACAATGTCACCATTGGCAGGTTGACAAATAAAGCTGGATTTACAGCACCTGAAGTAGACAATATCCTATAGTGCTGAGCCGAAGATGGGATCTCTGGCCTTGGAAGATATCTGCCGTAGGTTGAAAATCATATAATAACCCAGCAGGAAAAAGGCAAGGGCAAACCTCTTCTGAAAATTTTTGCCAAAAATCCTACAGGGATTAATTTAGGAACCTGCCAGGAATCAGTGGGTATCCATTTATTGGAAGATGTGTTATGGTCTTTTCCCTTTTTTTGATGTTCTGGGTTGCTGCTGTGTGTTGGTACTCATCTGAATAATGTTCTTACGCATCTTACACCAACGTTATTCAGACAAATATAAATGCACTGCAGAAACTCAGAACATACAAAAAGAAAAGAAAATAGAAGAAATTACAGTATTGAAGTTATACTGTAGTTATGGGACTTTTCAAAACTTACAATACAGACATGGGATTTAAAAACTATAATTTAATATATGAAGAATCTGAATTCCCCACAAGAATGAAAACAATCTTTTCATTATTTAATATATTTATAAGAAATACAATAAAAAAGAAAAAAAACTTCAATTATATACAGTATAACAAACTTATGAAAATATTATGAAACCAGAATGCTTTTGATAAAAACTTATGCACTTTGAACTAGAAAACAAATATGACAAATTAATGTGATATATAATAACTCCAGAGGGACGCGGTGGCTCAATGGCTAAGATGCTGAACTTGTCAATCAGAAAGGTCGGCAGTTCGGCGGTTCGAATCCCTAGTGCCGCGTAACAGAGTGAGCGCCTGTTACTTGTCCCAGCTTCTGCCAACCTAGCAGCTCGAAAGCATGTAAAAATGCAAGTAGAAAAATAGGGACCACCTTTGGTGGGAAGGTAACAGTGTTCCATGCACCTTCGGCATTTAGTCATGCCGGCCACATGACCACGGAGACGTCTTCGGACAGCGCTGGTTCTTTGGCTTTGAAACGGAGATGAGCACCGCCCCCTAGAGTCGGGAACGACCAGCACATATGTGCGAGGGGAACCTTTACATTTACCTTTATAATAACTGCAGCAAGATTACAGTACCAGATGTACAAAGTTGTACAAAGATGTACAAAGAACAGTGAAATATCCACAGTGGAAGACTGCATTATAAAACTGATGGAATTGACAGGCATGATGAAATTGACCAGCATGGTCAGGGGAGAAATGATATAGATCTTTTGAAAGACTGGAAACCTCGTATGGACTTTTTGTTGAAAGAAGGAAAGACTGCATTGATTGCATTGATATGAATTTGAGGGGGGGAGGGTTAAAAGGGAGGAGGAAGAAAAAAGGAGGAGAGGGAAATAACAAAATCACCATCAATCAAAGGCAGCTTTACTTGGAACAGCTTACATCCTTCAATGATACATTCAACACTATCAAACAACAACATCTGCCTTATCCCAAGTCCTTGCGGAGGACTTGATACATGGATTAAAAATGCCAATTCCAGTCTAAACATCTGGCCAATTGTGTAACTTACCATATTAACAGTGTACATTAAGAGCTAGCAATGACTGATGAAGAAAGAATCTTGGAGTAATGGTAAATAGTTCAATTAAGGTATTGACACAGTATACATTCATTGTAAAAAAAAAAGGTGAACAGCATGTTAAACATAAAAGAAATGGGACTGAAAATAGAGATGGTAATATCATGATGCCCTTCTATAAATCAATGGCATGAGTGTATCTGGTTTGTGTGCATTGTGAGCATTTCTGGTCATGACATCTCAAAAAGGATATAAGGGCACTAGAGAAGGTCAGGGGAGGCAACTAAGTTGGTCAAGGGGTTGGAGAGCTTCCCTATGTGGAAACGTAACATTTACAGTTTTTTAATCTAGAAAGGAGATGAATTAGATGGGACATGATGAAGGTATACAAAATTGTGTATAGTGTAGACTTAGTTTGGTCTAGTGCAGCGGTTCTCAACCTGTGGGTCGCGACCCCTTTGGGGGTCGAACGACCATTTCACAGGGGTCGCCGCACGCGTTAGCCCGCCATCTTGGTGCCACCGTCACTGCAGGGGTAAAAAGGTCCCGGTTCGGCTGTGCCTGCGAGTCGCCGGACAGCTGGTAGCCCGGACGCCGCCATTTGGGTTCTTCTACCCTCTGCGCATGCGCAGAATGCTTTGCGCATGCGCAGAGGGTATATCAACCTTCCTAATGCCGCGACCCCCACCGCGACCCCCGCCCCGCCCCTCTCCATGCGTGATGAGGTGACAAAGGGGGCGTGGCACAAAGATGGGCTAGCGCGCGCTTAGGCAACCCCTGTGAAAGGGTCATTTGACCCCCAAAGGCGTGCCATTAGAAAGGTTGAGAACCACTGGTCTAGTGGTTAAGGCATCCGGCTAGAAAGTCAGAGATTGTTAAGTTCAAGTCCTGTCTTAACCATGAAAGCCAGTGGGTGACCTTAGGCCATTCACTCTCTCCCAGCCCAACTCACTTCACAGGGTTGTTGTTGTGGCAAAAATAGGAGGAGGAAGATGTGTTGGATCTGTTCACCACCTTGAGTTATTTGTAAAAATAATAAAGGAGCGATACAAACAAACAAAGTAGACAAGGATCCGGCCATGAATGGTGTGCATGGGTTTTTAAATTGTTTTTTTAATGTTTTTATAATGTTTTTAAATGTTTTTTTTATATTTCTGTTGTAAGCCGCCCAGAGTCCCTCGGGAGTTGGGCGGCATAGAAATTTAAATAATAAATAAATAAATAAGGAAAAGCTATTTCCCTCTTCCCAAAGAACTAGAACTCAGTGAAGCAGAATTTTGGGAGAATCAGAACAAAAGGATTTTTTCCAATGTTAAATGCACAATTAAACTTTTGAACTTGCTACTACAAGATGTGGTGCTGGCTACCTGCTTCCCTGGCTTGAAAAAAAAAAAGGATGGCACAATTCATGAAAGTCATGGGGATGAAAGTCTATTAGCCTTGATGGCACTGCGACTACCTCTGAAGATCATTTGCTGGGAAACTAGTGGGCTTCCTTGTGTAGTTGGTTGGCCGCTGTGAGAATACACCGCTGGACTAGATGAGTCAAAGGTCCAATCCAGCAGAGCACTTCTTATGTAGTTATGAGGACATTTGAATTGGTCACTAATGAGGGGTGGAAACTTTTAAAGTTTTGCAGTTGGCATGAGGCACAGCTTAATCCAGAATAAATCATTCTCAAAATCAGATTCGTGGTAGGTAAAGAAAGGCACCTTTAGCCAAACCAAGTTGCTGCTATTCTAATAACAACAACAGTCAAAATGTGGTTGTCAGGTCAACTATCCTTTATTTCCAATGTATTCCTAAATATATTTTACTTACCAGTCTTGTACAGCATTGAAAGATTCTTCATTGGTGATGTCATACATTAAAATGAAGCCCATAGCACCCCGATAGTAGGCTGTCGTAATTGTCCTATATCTCTCTTGACCTGCTGTATCCTAAAACCATGAAATGTCAATAGTTAATGTCTAATAATAAGCAGTGAAATTCAACACTTACATCAGCCCCATACCTTTGGCATTTCAAAATATTATTTTCCACAAAAATAACACTTCAGGGGACCAAAACCTCTTTTCCACTGTTTGATAGTGTTATATGTATATCTAGGCAAAAGCTGGAACAAAGTTACTTCAGATCATGGATCTTGAAATCATTGTTAGCTTCCATTGCTTCAACTGTGATTTATTTTCATCCAATAAATAAATGGTGAGTCTCAACATGAAATGATAAGCCCAAAGATGCTCAAATGCACATTAGAAAATAAGCCTTCAGCCATCTTTATCTATCAACATATTTGATGTTGACTGCATTTTGGGGAAAATTACAAATTATATTAGAGCCATGGCAAAGACATTTGCTTCTCCATTGCCAAGTCCCCTGGAGGGCAGATTGCATCACAGAAATATTAAGAGGAGAATATATGTAATATCTTTCCCTTGAGAGTAGTTTTCTCCCTCATTAAAGCTGCTTTTATTCTTCTGGTAGGTCTGGTAGGTGATGGTTAAGTATAAATGAAAAATCATATGGGAAGAATAACATTTAGTACACCTTTCTTACAACTTCTGCGCATGTGGCATTTGTTCTGCTCCAGGTTTATACAGGTAGTCCACAACTTATGATCACAATTGAGCTCAAAATTTTTATTGCTAAGTGAGACATTTGTTAAGTGACTTTTACTCCATTTTACGACTTTTCTTGCCACAGATGTCAAGTGAATCACTTAAGCAGTTGTTAAGTTAGTAACCTGGTTGTTAAGTGAATCTGGCTTCCCCATTGACTGCTTGTGGGAAGGTCGCAAAAGGTGATCACATGACCCAGGGCCACTGCAACTGTCATACATATGAGACAGTTGCCAAGCATCTGAATTTTGATCACGTGGCCACAGAGATACTGCAATGGTCATAAGTGTGAAAATGGTCATAAGTGTGAAAATGGTCATAAGTCACTTTTTCCAGTGCCGTTGTAACTTTGAATGGTCACTAAACCAACTGTTATCAGTTGAGGACTACCTGTTCTTAATTCACTTCTGTTTTTGTTTTCAAAATCTTGTGCTCCACTGAATTTGGGTGTGGAACATTATTCCCACTGGGTGAAACTCCCATCTCCCAGGTTTGGAGCATTGTGTTACTTTGTCACTAGTCACATTTCTTTTAATTTATGTTCAGAATGACTCTGTAAAGCCCCAAGGAGTATGATGAGTGGCCATAGTTGGATGCTGTTTTATGCTGTCACGCTAGTTGGTGAGAGGGATCATTGGTTGGTTGGAGGTTCTTACATGATGAGACAAATCAGATTTACAGATTAATAGAGTTGGAAGGGACCTTGTAGGTCATCTAGTCCAACCCCCCGCTCAAGCAGGAGTCCCTACACCATTTCAGACAAATGGCAGTCCAATCTCCTCTTGAAAGTCTCAAGTGTTGGAGCTCTCACAACCTCCGAAGGCAAGCTGTTCCACTGGTTGATCGCTCTCACTGTCAGAAAGTTTCTCCTTATCTCCAGGTTGAATCTCTCCTTGGTCAGTTTCCATCCATTATTCCTTGTCTGGCCTGATGATAGAAGGAAAGAGGTGAGGGGAAAACCATTAAAACTGAATTTCTCCTCCTCTGCTGGGACTCCTGAGACATNAGGCATGATGAGGTGGTATTAACACCTCACGTGATCTTGATTCTATCCCTCTGTTAATGCAGCCTAGGATTGTGTTGGCTTTTTTGGCAGCTGCAGCACTCTGCTGGCTCATATTTAAGTGATTGTTCACTAGGACTCCGAGATCCTTCTCACAGTCACTGCTATTGAGTCTGGTTTCACCCAGTTTATATGTATATTTTTGGTTTTTCTTACCTAAGTGTAGGACTTTACTTTTCTCTGCACTGAATTTCATTTTATTAGATAGGGCCCTAAATCACTGATTGACCTGATTCCAACATACAAACTTTAAAGCTGTATAGAAGGTATCTTAGCTACAATTCACTCTTTCTAGAATTTCTTTTTACATAAAGAGGCCAGTTGAATTTTATTATAAAGTACTGTATGGGAAGCTGTGTTTTGCACCCAGGGCTATGTTACTGGAGGAGGAGGGAGTTGTAACCCAAACATCTGGATGGTGCAGAATAAACAAATGACTTTTGTTTGTCTTCAGGCAGTTTTGTCTAACTGCAGTTTTAACTAGTTATAAAACAAAGACTTCCCCAAAATGCAGCATTGCTTATATAAATCTGTTAAATAGGCTTTACATTAATTTTTCCCTGATGCACATTTAAATAGGTTTTACAGATTATATATTTCCTCTGTCCCAATTATTGCATTCATATTCATGAATTGTTGCTACAACATTAAACAAATGTAATCATAAGAAGAAAATGTCCAGTATATTGCAGAGTCCATTGTCATGAATGACACGTTCATTACAATTGATGTACATGGGGAAACTTCATAGTAGATAGTCCATACACAAGGTATTTCTGGAAAAAAATTAACCAAGTACTTAAATTTCATTTATGACAAAATGCCTTGATGACAACTGATATATTCATAATTTATTAGAACCATGTGAAGAACTAGTGTGAACATTAATGCAATTAAATATGACTTCATTTACTATGCTAACATTTTCCCATCAATTTCCCTGCTCAGTGAACTTTGTAGTCCTTTTGTTGCATGTTGTATGTCTAGCTATTATGCTAACAGACCATTCAGAATAATTAATTCCATATTTCATTTATACTTCTTACTAAAAATTAATCCTGATTTTTTTCATTAAATCTTGACATAGGTTTCTATAGAAAACCAGTTAGGTTATCAATTCAATCTTGCTTATTCATTGATGCTAATTTACCCACTGATCAGATTATCCTGAAATGCAATGGTCTCGTAATTTTCTAAGCAAAAATCTAACAGCATACAGTAAGCCTGACAAATATTGATAAAAACGTGCCCTATTTTCCATTATGATGTTACCATGGCAATCCATCTTTTTCCTGGTTGAACGGTGAAAATGCATAAAGATTTTTGAAGGAGCTTTTTCTTTGCTTTGGTACCAGACAGTCAGTCAGTCAGGTGTTGTAATTGTAGCTATAGATACACGTTATACAGAAAGTGCATAATAAAATGTCCTTTGATAATGGTGGCTGTTGGATATATAGTGATGATTCATGTAGAAATACAGCTAGAAGAATCTAATCTTTACCCTAAATCAGATGGTTGTTTACTCAAATGTAGGCCTGTAGCAGGGGTGGGTTCTAACTTACCTCGCTGCTGGTTCGCTTCCTCCTGCACCACGTGGGCGCCTTGTGGGGGTGCACGAGCGCACGCGCAGTGCCGAAAAATAAAAATAAAATTCAAAAAAAAAAAGCCAAAAACAAGATGGCAACACATGTGCAGTGCCGGAAACTCGGCTTCTGCACATGCGCAGAAGAAAAAACCCCTGGAAAAAAATTCAAAAAAATAAAAATCAAAAAAAATAAATCAAAAAAAATAATAAAAAAAAGATGGCGGTGCCCACGGACCAGCACCGACCAAAACAGATCCATGATGTCACTGTGACATCACCAGCGGGTGGCTACCGGTTTGGGCGATCCGGTCCGAACCGGGAGGAACCCACCTCTGTTTTGTAGGTCTCGCTGTACTAGTGAGTTTGCTTATAAATATACATAGGTCTACAGCCTGACAATTTGATTATTTTTTTTATTTTTATTTTTTTTATTAAATTTGTATGCTGCCCAACTCCCAAGGGATTCTGGGCGGTTCACAACAATATAAAAAACCATTAAAAGAAAACTTAATAAAAACATTTAAAAACAGTTAAAAAACTCATGCACACAATATATATACTGTATAGGACTACAGCCTGACAATTCAATCTCAAGAAAGTTTGCTTATAAGCAAATTCCTCTCAAGACCAAAACTGCTCACAAGACACCAGCATCCCTATCCACAATAGCTTTGTGAATCAGCAATTACTCCTTTGTTTAACAATTTGCTAATTCCAAAATATTTCAAGGTTTTGCTTAAAATCCTTAGTTAACAGAAAGTGTTTAGTCAAGATTTACTGACAGTTTTATGGCACAAGTCCCAGTTTCTCATACTGCTAAGCAGGAAACATCAATGGCTGGTTTCATATATCATGTTTAGCCAAAGTTGAACAAACCACATTATGTCTGAGCATGTTTCTGGGTTCCAGTCATGCAATTTGGGATTATTGGTTATCCCAATTCCCAAAGCTTGATGCAGGAAATCAAATGTTATAGCAATCTATAACAATAGATAAAATATGCTAAAAAGGTAAAGGTAAAGGTTCCCCTCGCACATATGTGCTGGTCGTTCCCGACTCTAGGGGGCGGTGCTCATCTCCGTTTCAAAACCGAAGAGCCAGTGCTGTCCGAAGACGTCTCCGTGGCCGGCATGACTAAACGCCAGAGGCGCACGGAACGCTGTTACCTTCCCACCAAAGTGGTCCCTATTTTTCTACTTGCATTTTTTAGGTGCTTTCGAACTGCTAGGTTGGCAGAAGCTGGGACAAGTAACGGGAGCTCACTCCGTTACGCGGCGCTAGGGATTCGAACCGCCGAACTGCCGACCTTTCTGATTGACAAGCTCAGCGTCTTAGCCACTGAGCCACCGCGTCCCTTGTAAAATATGCTAGCTTTAGCTAAAAAAATAAATAAATTCCAAGGAAAGGCAGTGCTCACCCTCGACTAATAATAATCCCATTTTCACACTAATTATTTTCAGCATTAAGAAGTCTCTCATAGTGTTAAATTGGAATCTAATCTCTAATTTAAAGTCCACTTCTACTTTCTGAAGAAGCAGATAAGAAGCTTTATCCTCTAGTTCTCCGAAATATAACCTAGGAGATGTTTCTATGATTCAAACTGGATCATACTACAAACAGATAGGTCCTTGACTTACGACCGCAACTGAGCCCAAATTTTCTGTTTCTAAGTAAGACAGTTGTTGAAGGAATCACTGCAGTTTTTAAATTAGTAAAATGGTTGTTAAGTGAATCTGGCTTCCTCACTGATTGTTTGTCATAAGGTCACAATATGTGATCATATGACCCGGGACACTGCAACCGTCATAAAGATCAGTCAGTTGCCAAGCATCTGAGTTTTGATCACGTGACCATGGGGATGCTGCAATGGTGGTAAGTGTGAAAAACAGTCATAAGTCACTTTTTTCAGTGGTGTAACTTCGAAGGGTCACTAAATGAATTGTTGTAAGTCGAGGACTACATGTACTTCTCAGCATCAAAATAAACAAAATTTAACAGCTAGCAGGTTAGCTGGAAAGAGAGGTTAGTATTCTATGGTGTAGGGACTCCTGCTTGAGCGGGGGGTTATATTCTATGCAAATATTTTCCCAAGTTCTCTGCAGAAAAATATCCAGTCACTTAGCCTTCTGAGGTAATGTAATCCAAACACAGCTTTATTCCCCAAATAAGGACAGAGCAGGTGAAAGAATGGGGAGAGAGCAGGAGGTATGGAAGAGGAAGAAGTTACATCTATAATTTTATGATTGTGAGCCACTCAGAGTTACTTTGAGGTAAGATGGGCGGCCTATAAATTTTATAAATCAATCAATCTATTTCTGTTTGTAGCAACAGAAAAGATTCACAAGCAATCATAGAACTACATGCAGGATGGCATTTCTGTAATTTCTACGGAATGAAATTTTTGGGGAGATCCATGAAGATACAACATTGTATTACCGTAACCCTATAATAAAAGTAGTTGTAGTGGTCTAGTCTACTTTGAAGTTTTGACATCAACCTTGCAACTCTGAATGTTACTCTTCCCTCCTTGCCTTTATCCTCAAAAGAAGTAGGGAGGGTCATGTCTGAGATGCTTTCTCAAATTCCATTTCTGTTTTGTGGGCTGATATATCTCTTATCTGACATTGCCTTGGTTACATTATACTGACTGACCTGTTGAAATAGAAACAATGAATTATCCCAAGTAGTTAATATAATAGCTCCTTAGCAACCTCTGTGCTGTGTTGGTGCCTATAATGTTTCGGGATATCGTTATGGCTGTGGACCAAATATGAGGACAGGCAATTTGCTTGGTCATGGAACATTTGGAACAAGGCACACTGGAGGTATTATTGTAAATATAATGTATTAGTAGTACAGAATCAGGCTAGACACAGTGGTGGGTTTATTAATAAGGTCTACATGATAGGAATCAGAGAGGAGAAAACATATTTCTTCCATCATTGTGTTAATAGAAAACCATCCCAGGGAACTTTTAGAGCTGTTTTACAGATAACCTAGCCTCTAATTCTTTCAGCAATGCTTTGATACCATCTGAGCTCAACTATGTTATGAACAACTTGTACAATTCTTCAGACATAAAATTGCTCAGATTCATATACGATCACTATCACTTCGGGAAATGTTGTGTCTAGGGTGTTTATCACACTATCTAATAATATCTTTTTGAATCAGTTCTTGTCCCCTAAGGTAGCAGTTAAGATTCTTGATTCTATTTACAGCACCAATTATGTGTTAGATTCTTTCATGCCTCAGCTAATGAGAGCATCAGCCTTAAGTTTCTTTGCAAAAGATACATTGGGGCCTCAACTCTATGGCTTAAGATTGATAGTGGACCTATCCATTTTTAACGCCATCTAGTATCTGGCATTGAGCAAAGCCTGTGAAGATGGTGGTAGCACTGTAGCTCTTAGAGGAAATGATTTAGATATGGAGATGCTAACTGTGCTGGCTTACAAGGGTTTAGCCTAGAATTAAGAACTGTCTCTTTAAGACATAGCATTCTGGGGAATGTAGTCCATGCCATGTAGTCCATGGCATGTGATCATAACTGTGTACTCTTATTGGTCATTGAAGTATGCCTGGGGGGCAGGAGTAATTGAAGTACGCTATCCCAAAGGAAGTCACTTTCAAGAATCTACCGGGAAAAGATGTAGCAACAAGGAGATGGAAGCAATTAATCCTTTTTTACAATATTCGTGATGGTTCCAGATTATGACTGTAGATTCAGAAGAACTTCTACATAACCATGAGTGTTGTCAGAGGATGCCTGAAGAATAAAATATAATCTGATTGAATGTACCATTGCGTCTTGTTAAGCTGCCTGATAATAGCATAACCAATCTACGCTTGATTCAGAACAGTAAAAAAGGATTATTAGCCTTGCCCAAACCAACACGCCTATTCAAGCTTCGTAAAGTTTATTGCTTGCAAAAGAAACCTTCCTGAAAGCCTCCTCTCCCTCAGAGCTTG